>MU183502.1:184475-196559 GCA_016904865.1 Pissodes strobi | reverse complement strand
TATTTAGAACTCTCTTGTTTACTAAAACTAACTTAGCTCAGTACCCACAGTGCAATGATTACCACAATTATGACACACGCCATGGTGACTTGCTTCCGCTTTGATGTGCATCGCCTGAGTGGGGTTGAACGGTCTCCCTTCTACATGGGCAAGCGTTTGTATAATGCACTCCCTAGAAATGTCAGAGATTTGCCACATAGCAAATTCAAGCCTACTATTAAACGTATGCTAACTACACGGGGCATTTTATTCCATTTCTGAATATTTTAATTATTCCTCATGCTTTGATTCACAGCTGTAATTTGAGTTTGTCTGAGTAGGTGTTTATATTGTTTGTTTGTGTCTATATTTTTATGTAATTGAAATTAAATTATTTAAATGCTTTTGTCATAACTTTTAATATTATTTAGGCAGGCAGTAGGTAGTTTTAGCATTCTAATATTAGTTTATATTTTATCTTGTTTTTTGACGTGTACATCCATTTTTTCTGTGTAATGGCTTATTGCAAATAAATAGTATTAGTATTGAGTATATTGAGTGGATATGGATGGCCCAGCCAGACCGCCTAGGGCTCCCGTACCGTTTGAGAACCCAGTATTGTTTCGTTTTTTCGTGTTTTGGAATCGAGGATTGACCGCCCGGCGAAAAGTATAAAGTAAACGAGTTGAGTGCTAAACGATGGCCGTGAGCTATTTAAATAGTGTTCCAAAGTTGATGGAACGTGGAAATTGGGCATTTGCAGTGGAAAACGTGTTCGTTTTGGAGGGATTATCGAGATGCCTCGATGGTTCTGAGACAGATACCGTTTTGGTAGGCCAAGCCAAGGCCAAATTGATTTTAACCTTAGATTCGTCGCTTTTTATTCATGTTAAAGATACTATTTCGGCAAAGGAAGTATGGGAAAAGCTGAAGGGGCTCTATGAGGATTCAGGTTTTGCAAGTAAGATTGGTTTGCTAAGGAAACTAATATCATTAAGGCTTGATAATTGCGACTCGATGGAGTATTATGTCTACCAGGTAATAGATACGTCTCAGAAGCTTGAAATATGTGGTTTTCAGCATAGTCAGGAGTTAATTGGAAGTTTAATGCTTGCTGTACTGACCACGATACACCTAAACACGGTATGTCAGCCGTTCGAAAAATTAAAAACGTGACATTAAGTGTGTTGCAGACTTTCCCTGTATTTTACATATAAATTCCACACGTGACGTAGTATACGAACTGTCATTTTTCAGAAGCTGACATACCGTGTTTAGGTGTATTGTGGTACTGACCGACAAGTTTGAACCTATGGTAATTGGCATTTTACAATCCATTACAGTCATGCGCCACTATGCTATATTAGTCGATTTTGATTGGTGGATTAACGTCACTTTCACTTCATCTACGGTCCAATCAGTTTATTCCACTTGGTCTAGGGGTCAGATTCTGTGTTTGCGATACGGACGGCCCTCGTTCAGTTCCCGTCGGGGGCCATACATGTTTTATTTATTTTTTTAAGGTTGCGTTTGTTTCTTTTTGTAAATTTGGGATAGTTTTAGTTAGTTTTGTTGGGTTTGACATAGGAACTAGAGGTGGTGCTAATGGTCATGTAAAGAGATTTAACAAAGATGTTACCTGTTTTAAATGTAAAAAGACGGTCCAGAAAATAAATGGCATAATGAGGATTCATCCAACGCCTATAATGCATTGCTTCTAACAGGGAATTTCAATAATTCAGATTGGTATTTGGACCCAGGATGTAGTGTTCATCTTACATCAAGAAGAAATTGGCTCGTAAATGTCAATAAAGAAATACCCATGAAATAAATTATAGTGGCAAATAATACCAGGTTAGTTATGGAGTGTTCTGGTGATGTTCAAATCCCAACAATAGCTGAGGAGGAGCATTCTATCAAGGTTTCCAATGTTCTTTATGTAGCAGAATTGAAGACAAACTTATTAACTTATAAAAAATCATAATAAAGTTGTTTTTCATCTAAATGGCTGTGACATTTTTAATAAGAGTGGTCAGCTAATTGCTAAGGCTAATTTAGTGGACAATGTTTACAAACTAAATTTTAAGAAGCCACAGTAAAATTTAGCAGGCTTGGCAGTTTCCAAAGAAGTCTGGCATATGCGATTTGGGCTTTTAAATTCAATGAAAATGGATTAGTAACAGGGTTTGAATTTAAAGGCTCGATGACTTAGAGTGATGAACTATGTGAAGTTTGCTGTGAAGGCAAACAAGGTAGATTACCCTTCAGTCATAAAGGAAATAGAGCAAATTTCCCATTGGAGGTAATACATGGACACTTATGTGCCCCAATGGACGTGACATCTCTTAGGGGCTCCAGATACTTCATGGTGTTAGAGGACGACTACACAAAGATGGTGTTTGCATATTTCTTAAGGGGCAAAGACGAGGTTTTTGAAGAGTTTCATGAGTTCAAGAGCTTTGTGAAAAATCAAAGAGGTACTAAAGTTAAGGTTTTTCGCAGTTACCAAAGTAGTGAATGTAATAGTAACAAATTCAAGGATTTTTATAAAAAGCATGACATTTTGCATCATGATGAAACAAATGTGTACACTCCACAACGGAATGGTATGAGTGAAAGGATGAACAGTCCCTTAGTTGAAAAGGCTCGATGTTATACGATGCAAAGCTTGAAAAGGTTTTTTGGAGTGAAGCTGTGCTTACTGCAGTGTACTTCAGAAATCGATCTGCAGTCTCTGGACTACCCCTTATGAAAGATGGCACAACAGGAAACTAGATGTGAGTCACATTAGGATATTTGGAAGTAAGGGTATGGTCCTGGTTAAAAAAGAGAAACGTCTGAAGTGGGAAAAGAAGGCAAAGAGAGTTATTTTAGTGAGATTTAGTGATTATATAAAAAGCTATAGAATGTATGATTCTGATGAAGATTGTAATAAGCAAAGATGTTGTCATTGAAGAGATAGTTAAGTCATCTTAATTACTATTTTGTGAACCACAGGAGTCAGCTGATTCAGTGGGGGCTGAAGTAAATCAGCAAGACTTGTTTCAAGGCTCGCCCAATCAAATGTTTCCAGAATTTGAATCAGATAGAGATTATGGGATAGTGGACTCGACAAGTGATGAAGATTTTGTGGGGGGAGCGCTCTACATACAAAAATTTGTGAAATTAGTAGGTCTCAAAGGAAGATAAAGCCAAAACAGTTTGAGGACTATGTAGCCTATGCACGTGTGCAAGATCTTGGATTCTGTTTAAATGGTGATCTAGAGTCTGTGGAGCAAGCGATGTCAAGGGCAGATGCTGAACTATGGAGAGAGGCCATGACAGAGGAGGTCAATTGCTTTGAAGCCAATGCTGCCTGGGAACTCATTGATGGTGTACCAGATTCGTCACCGTTGTACCATCCAAGTGGGTACCTACTCAAGACAAAAGTGAGTGACGCTGAAGAGGTGAAATATCGTGAACGTCTAGTGGCAAAAGGTTGTGTACAGAAAGCTGGTATTTGACTAGGGTGAAGTGTTTGCATCTGTAGTGAGACATTCTACTTTAAGGTTATTGATAAGCTTAGGTGTGCAATTAGATTTAAAAATTAAATAACTTGAAGTAAAAAATGTATTTTTGAATGGTTTTCTTGAACAGCCTGTTTATATGAAATAGCTAGATGGTTTTCTTATTAAAAAGAGTGTGAATTTAAAAAGGCAGTTTATGGGCTAAAACAATCATCAATGGCATGGAATGAAGTTTTTTCTAATTTGGGATATAATAAGTCAAAATATGAGTGTTGTTTATTTATAAAAAGGGATAAGAATTCATTAACCTTGGTGGCATTGCATATTGATGATTTTTTTGTCTTTTCAAATAATTTGAAAGATATTGAATGTTTAAAATTAAAGCTAGGCTCAGAATTTGATATAAAGGACCTAGGTGACGCCAAACAAGGAGCAAAAATTTCTAGGGACTATAAGGACAATGTCATGCATTTAGATCAAGAAGATTATATCGATCAGGTTTTGAAAAAAATTGGCATGAATAATTGTAACATAGTTAGTACTCCCATAGAATGTAGGACAGAAAAGGTAGAAAATATTGACTTAAATTTAAGTAATAATGATATGTCAGAATGGGCGGTTGTATACACTAACTCGCGAACATGCACGGCTAGCGCGGCGTTTTAATTTAGCCATTCCCCTCAAAGCAAATGTCATGTCAAATTCTAAAATTGAATTACCTCAGGTGAGTAGGATATTAAATCCAAATTTATCAGTCTTTCCCAAAGATTCTGGGGAGGACAAAAATTTGACAAGAAATTTAAAAAAGCCATGAGAAATTTACCGAAATGGAGATCGAGCTAGAAAAAGTTAAATGGGATGTAGTCGGTGTAAGTGAGGTCAGAAGAAGGTCTAGAAACACTCAGATCAGGACACATGTTCCACCATGTTGGAAACGAAAATGAGTCAGTCGGGGGAGTCGGATTCTTTGTACATAAAAATCACTCCAAATCTGTGTGTAGCTTACATTAGCTTAAGGCTAAACGCAAGATATAACATCAGATTATTCAGATCGAGATTCAGATTTATGCACCCACCACTGACTATATAGATGAGCAAGTTGATATATTCTATGACGAAATTGGTGAAGCTATAAAGCAAAGTCCAGAACACTATACCATTCAGTGCGGAGACTTCAACACAAAAATCGGGGTAAAATCTGACCCATCTGAAGAAGCGATGGGAAACTTTGGTAGTGATGACAGAAATGAACGAGGTGAGACATTGCTGGGTTTTCTTCTAGAAAACAATCTTTACCAAATGAATAGCTACTTTTACAAAAAAAACTACACCGAAGATGGACATGGAAAAGCCCAGACGGCAAAACACACAACGAACTTGATTACTTCATAACCAATAAGAAAGATATATTTACAGACGTTACAGTTAGTAATAAGTTCTCTACAGAAGTGATCACAGAATGGTAAGGGCTACTATTAAGATAAACTTAGAAGTGGAAAGATACAAGATGGTAAGAAGCGAAACAAAAACACCGACATGGTCCCATTCACAAAACGAGGAAAGTTTTCAGAAGTATTTAACGGAAAATCTAGAAGCGAACTGGCTACCTTACTCCGACATAGACACTTTAAACAATCTTATAGTCAACACAACTAGTGAAGCCCAAAAGAATTTTTGCCGAAAGAGAGAAAAAGACGAAAAAATTAGCCCAGAGACAAGAACCATGATGGAAGAAAGAAGGGCCTTAAGACAAAATGCAAAAGTTGATCCCCAAGAGATTCGAAATATTAACAAGAAACCTTACTTCAAACAGGGAGGAAATAATAAAGGTGGTAGAGGAGTTTTATGAAGAACTATATAGGAACAGAAATGAACTGGCTGCCGAGCCGGTCGAGCTTACCATCGATAGAGTCATAACTCAAGGGTCAGAGGATATTCCAGACATTAATAAAGAAGAAATTGTCTATGCCTTGACCAAAATGAAACACAGTAAAGCCGCAGGAGAGGACGGAGTCGCCATAGAGGCTATAAAAATTGGAGGAGACATTGCTGTCAAAAATACAGATCCTTCTTAACCTGTGCCTACACCACTACACCAGCAAGCCATTCCTTCTCAATGGAACGATGCAATTATGATCCTAATGCACAAAAAAGGAGACAACCCAAATCTTGAAAACTACACTTATACAAGTTATAACCCGAATTATAACCTCGAGAATAGAGAATAAAGATGGAGCTTTATCAGACAAGAGAGCAAGCTAGTTTTCGATCTGAATATGTGACTAACGACCACCTCCAAGTTCTTAAAGTACTTATAGAAAAAAACTATTGAGTACAACCGACCACTGGTTCGAATATTCATGGACTTTCAGAAGGCATTTGACACTGTGTTTGATGCAGTTATGAAATGTCTAAAGGAATCACGTGTGGACTACAGATACGCTAAAATTATCCTAAAGATCTATAGGAATGCAACAACTACAGTCAAACTCCACGCCAACAGCAGACAAATTAACGTCAAACGCGGAGTTAGACAGGGAGATACCATGTCGCCTAAACTATTTACCGCTATTTTAGAACATGCGCTTAAGAACCTCAAGTGGGACACCAAGGGAGTCGGAATCGATGGCGAACAACTAAATCACGTTCGGTTTGCTGACGACATAGTTCTAATAACCGACAATCTAGAAGATGCTAAGAACATGCTTATAGATCTTAAAAATGCCTTACAGAAAGTCGGATTGCAAAACAAAGATGATGACAAACTTAGTACCAAGTGAACAAATAGAAGTGGACGGATCGACAATTGAACTAGAGGAAAAATACATATATCTGGGACATGAGGTAAAAATCAGCAGAGACAATCAAACGTGCGAACGGGCAAGGAGACTGACTCTGGGATGGGCAGCATATGGCAAACTAAGCAACATATTCAAGTCCAACATACCAATTAGACTGAAGAGAAAAGCGTTTAATCAATGCGTGTTGCTAGTTTTAACATACGGGGCAGAAACCCTAACTCTTACCAGATCATCAATAAAGAAGCTACAAATTGCACAACGAAAAATGGAAAGATCAATGCGTGAAAAACGAGGATCTGCGAGGAAGAACTAAAATAGATTATATTATTGAGCACATTACTAGGGCAAAATAGCGATGGCAGGACCCATTGCAAGGTTAAAGGACGGAAGATGCACAAAGAGGATTCTGGAATGGAGACATAGAGCCGACAACAGAAGCTGAGGAAGACCACCGACACGCTGGACAGATGATATAAAAAGAATATCCAACTGGATTGCTACAGCTCAGGATCGGAAGACATGGAAACGCTTAGAGGAGGCCTATATTCAACAATGGACAAACAGGGCTGGATGATGATGATGATGATGATGATGAATTTGCCATATCACAAACTGATTGGAAGCCTCATGTATTTAGTAGTGTTAAATAGGCCAGATATCACATTTGCAGTTAATTGCTTGAGTCAGTTCAATAATTGCTATTCAGAGTATCATTGGCAGTGTGCCAAGAGAATACTTAGGTACTTAAAAAGGTACCAAGCATTTTAAGTTATGTTTTTAAAAAACCAATGTTAGTGACTACAATTTAGAGGGATTTGTGGACTCTGATTGGCAAATGATGGTGACAGAAAGTCATATTCAGGGTATGTTTTTAAACTATCAGGGGCCTATATCATGGCAGAGTTTAAAACAAAAATCAACTGCATTAAGCAGTACTGAAGCATTGGTCTTTGTGAAGCCTCAAAGGAAGCAGTCTATTTAAAAAAAATCTTTTAAATGAGTTAGTAGGTTTTAATAATTATGTCACGGTTTTTAACGATAACCAGAGTACGTATAGATTGGCCACAAATCCAGTACGTCACAAAAGGTCTAAACACATTGATGTTAGGGGCCATTTTGTTAGAGAATGTGTTGCAAATAATGTCATTACTATTAAGTATCAGCAGACTAATGAAATAGTAACTGATATACTAACCAAGGGTTTACCAAGAATTAAGCATCCATATTTTGTTCAGAAGTTAAGAATGGTGTCTTAATATTTTGAGATAGTGGGGTTGTTGGTGGTATCTCAAGGAATTACAATGTTGTCACTTACATTGTATATGATATGTCATCTGTCATATTTTTTTTTTAGTGGATTTAAAATCATGTGTCTATTCTGTTCTGTCTGTATGTAAAACGTTTTCTGGTTTTTAATAAATAAGTTTTGTACAAAATGTCTAACAATAGTGTATAGTGATAGGGGATGATAGGATGGCAATGAACCTCTCCCAAATTATTGTCAAGTTGGACACGTTTCTATTTAATAAATTGTTATATTAATGTTGAAAAATAACTTAATCATCCTCTTTGGCCCGTTTGTACGATTCACGATTGCTGTGTCATGTTAAAAAATGTATGCCAAAGGCGTAACCACAGCTTAAGCTGTGGCGTAACTAGTAATTGAGCATTGCCGTACCGTTTGTTCACTAAAAATGCAAATATTAAAATCCTCCCAAATTATTCATTTACGAACTAAATTTAAATGGATAATTTTTTTTTGATTGATTTTTTTTAAACCTTTCAAAAATACACCGCCACTGTTTCGATTTTAGATACAAATTCGAGCTGCATTTCGGTTCGAACAAATGTTGATTCAAAATTTGTAATCCGTAGTTTTGACAGATATTTTACGGTTTAAGTTTTTATCTCTTCGAAAACCCGCCACTGACTGGTTCGGTTTTATTCTTTAACGCATTCGATCTGTAAAATCTTAAATTGCCTTAAATGTGAGAAAGCAAGACTATTCCTAAAGTTCATTTCAAAATTAGGTAAAGTAATACAACAGTAATGAAACATCCAAGAAGCCGAGAAAGGTCCAATTTTACCACCTTGTTTCGGCTATTGCATAGGCGTAATATTTAAAGTCGGAATTATACCCATTTGTAATGACGTCATTTTTGTTTATCTTTGTTTAGTATATTCCATACGGACGTGACACCAAAGTTTTGAAAAAAATTGCTGTCGGATTATTATTCATTTTCTATATACTTGATTATGTGAAGTATCCATCCATAGAAAAGTGATTTATATATACACGAAATAGAACACTCACTTCTGTTGTATCTGTCAGAGACTTTTGCGACTGTGCTGCCATAGCGGTATAGTCATTGAACTAATCTTTGGCGGGCCGTTCAAATGATGCTTGGTTTGAAATTTTAATTGTTTTTAAATAGAGCAGTGCTCCGAAACTTTCTGAATTTGCTATTTTGAGTAACTATCATTCCAAAACTTAGTTTTTGAAATAAATTCTGTGTAAAATTTGTCAAAAATTTAATTTTGGAATACCTAGTTAGTTATGTTTTGGAATATAAAGTTAGTTATGGTTTATAATCTCAATGAGAACGTGTGTTTTATTTTTACCATACCAAAACGGAGAAGATTTAGTCTTCTCCGTTTTGGGATAAAAAATCCAAAAATATGATTCTTGTGGGATTGAGTGACACCACTAAGGGCTACCGACTTTATGATGCAGACAAGAAAGATGTAATAGTGTCAAGTGATGTCATTATTATAGAAGAAAACAAAAATAATAGAGAGGTGGTAATTTCCTTAGACAAAACTCAAAATAAAGAGAGTGAAACTCAGACAGAGTTTTTAAATTCAGGGGGAGATCATGAAGAGCAAGAGGAGTTTTTTCACATCTTCCAGAGTGACAGTGAGTCAGAATATTCTCAGAATGGAGATAGTGATGAAGATTATAATCCTGACGAGAAACATTTGGATATGTTTCAGAATGATGATCCAGAGCAAAATTTAAGCCGATCAAATAGACTTTCTAAATTTGTGGTGAAATATGGTGAAAATGTGTCATATGACCGATTTTGAGAATCCGACAAATGTTAAGGAGGCTTAAAGTTGGAAAATGGCTATGAAAGAAGAATTGGAGTCATTTAAGGAGAATGAGGCCTGAGAGTTAATGGATTTACCTAAAGGTGCCAGGATAGTGGTCAACAATTGGGTGTTTAAATAAAAGGTCAATAGTGCGAATGAGGTGACATATCGTGCGCGTCTTGTTGCGAGAGGCTTCACGCAAGAGCAAGGTGTTGATTATGCGGAAACTTCATTAGTTGTGCGGCATTCGATATTGAGACTTTTAATTGCGTTATCACTAAAGATGAATCTAGATATCACACATTTAGATGTTAAGACTGTGCTCTTAAATGGATACTTGAAGGAACAGGTATTCATAAATATACCTGAGAGGTATGTACAAAACAGTTTTAGTGACAATAAGGTTTTAAAGTTAAATAGGGCTATTTACGGGTGTTGGGGAAACACCCCAACACGTGTAGAAACTATCGTTTTTCACCGTATAGTTTGGTGATAACACCCTGTATGTATGTAGAATGAATGAGCCGTAATTAAACACAAAATAGATTTATTTCACCCCGGGTACAACCCAATTTGTGCATTTAAATTAGCATATGCCAGTTCTTCTAAACCCCTTAGTCCAACCCTAGACGGACGATCCCTTAGTTCGAACCTGTAAATCAAGTACTGTCAGTATAAGAGATTACAATAGAGCCAACTTTCACTAGGAAAGGAAAACGTTTGTAATCGTTTTCAATTTAATGTATTTTTGTCTCCGTCAGCCTTGTGAACAATCAGTCTGTCAAATAAAGAATGAAAACCGTTTCTACCCTTTTAATCTCAAACGAATTCGGCAAAGGGCCAATCCCCACTTTTTATTTGATCGTGGCGCCAGCAGGCGACTCGCTCGAAGAAAGAAATTCAAGTCAGTGCGTAGCAAACACTCATTCGCCTAGGATCTGTCTAGTCACAGCTCTCCTAGTTTCCGCGCCAAAAACATCTAGCCCTGTCCTAGCTCTGTTTGAGGCAATTAATTAGTTTGAAAGTGTCTTACATCCACTAAAATGTACTAGATCAGTCCAGCTGCTCTCTAGCCTCGCAGTTCAGTTAAGACGTTCGCTTAAATAGCAGTAAAACGTGCTGTTCTCCGGCCAAAGGTAAAATTCCTTTTTGGGCCAATTTCTCTTGTATGCACAAATATTAGAGAATATTTCGTGCACCTCAGTTATCTTTGTCCAAGGTTGGACAAAGACCTCCTTTTGAGCTTTTTTAAAGCAATTCTTCGAAGTCAGAAACGATAGCATCCCCGTTCCCGTTGGAAATTGGAATATAAAATGGCGGAAGGCAGACTGACATTCCTGGTCGAATTCCTGTAAAGCAAGGCAGGTAAAGCAGTCAAAGTGAAAAGGTATGCTGTGTGAAAGTTGCTAAGTTGGAGAACGAAGTATTAAAATAAGAAAGATAAAAACTAATTTTTAAATCAAACAATCAAGACTCTTCAGTAGACATTTCTAATTTTAAGAAACTTTTTATAATTTTAGTTTTATACTTGAACGAATGATGAGTGATTGAAAGTTTTAGTCTAAGAATTGTACATATATATTTTCTATTTAACATAGAAACCACTGTTCATTTATATCTATCACATTTAAATGCAATTTACACCTGCCTTATTAAAGTATATCAATACCGAATACATGTTTCAATTTCTCTCACCACCCTATGTTATACTGTCCATTAAAAGTGGTTAGTTAAAATACCACACCCTTCCTTATGGTTTTAAGCAATAATAAAAGCATTTGTTTATCCCGCCCAACGGGCTTAAACAGGCGTCACGAGCCTGGAATAACAGGGTAAATGGTGTTTTATTAGATTTAGGCTATAAAAGGTCAGATTTAGAGCCATGTTTGTTTACAACAAGAAACGTTGACACGTCTTTGACAATTGTAGCTTTTTACGTATATAGATGATTTTTTGTATTTTCAAATTGTAAACGTGAAACTGAATTTTTGAAAAAGGAGTTGGGGTAAAAGTTTAAAATCAAGGATTTGGGTCAAGCTAGGCAAATTTTAGGGATGGAAATCCTAATTGATAAGGAATATCAGATTATTTTTTTAGTCAAGAGAAATACATTGATCAATTGCTAAGTCGTTTTAAGATGACAGATTGCAAACCTCTTAAAACTCCGTTATAATTAAGTATTGAAAAAACGGATGAAAACGTGTCTGATATTCCTTACCAGCAGCTTTTAGGTAGTTTGATGTATTTTGTAGTACTAACGAGGGCTGATATTACTTTTAATGTGAGTTATTTAAGTCAATTTAATACGAGTCGTAATGAAACTCATTGGAAATATGCCATAAGAATATTGCGCTATCTTAAAGGTACCAACAGCTATTGTTTGAGGTTTTCAAACGAAGAAACAGCTAAAAGATAGAAAATCTTATAATGGTTATGCTTTTAAAATATGCGGTTCTGTGTGGTTTCTTTTGCCAGTGTCAAACAAAAGACAGTTGCATGGGCGTAGACAGGGGGGGCAGGGGGGGCCAGTGGAAATTTAACCGACTTATTTTTCAACATTAACGATTTTAACGACTTTTTGGTTAAAATTGGACGTGGCACCCCCAAAATTTTCCGCCTTCGCTTCGGCGGCTTAGCCTCCGCCTACGGGTACCACTGCGGCCTTATCTACGGTTCGCCCCCCCCCCCCCCCCCCCCCCCCCCCC
>MU183502.1:169130-184375 GCA_016904865.1 Pissodes strobi | reverse complement strand
CCCCCCCCCCCCCTGAGAAAAAAATGCTGTCTACGCCCATGGACAGTTGCATTATCTAGCACAGAGGCTGAATATATGGCGTTATCGGAAGTTGCCAAAGAAGCTATATATTTGCGCAATCTGATATTCCACTTAACTGGAGAAATGCAACTAATTCAAGTTTTTAATGATAATCAAAGTGCTTTAAATTTATCATTAATTCCTGTTTATCATATACGCTCTAAGCATATTCACGTGCGGCATCATTTTGTAAGAGATGCGACAAAAAGTTTGGGTAATGAAAAGCATAACACATTTGTAAGATAATAGTTATTTTTGTTACAAGTACCTAAAATGGAGTTTTTCAGGACGAATCATTGCTGTTTCCGGACGAGGCGTTAGCCGAGTCCGGAATAGCAGATGAGTCCTGAAAAACTTCATTTAGGTACGTGTGACAAACATTATTTTTTGTCATACGCTCCCAAAATTTAATTTTTATTTATACGCTTTTTGCAATTCTTCAGAACGCCTAAATTTGCAAATTTACCATAATTTTTGAAATCATAATGTACGACAAAGTTAGCTTAGAATTTGACATTGTACCAACTATTTGACAATTTTGTCATGTCATTCGAAATTTTTGACATTTAGACATATTCAGGGATTTTGGAATAGTCCGTAAAGGTTGCCATGACGACTTTTAGGGACTAGGCCTAAAAAGACGCATTTTACGGACTCAAATGAGTACGTAAAATAGCTATTTTTGGGAGCGTATGACAAAAAATACTTTTATACCATTCTTCCTATTATTCACAATTTTTTTAAGCTCAGTTTTGTTACATCTACCCAGATAAACTCACTGGGACATCTACTGCTCGTTGTATTACATTCTCAATATATTTAACACGTTGACTGCCATGTCCAGTATACTGGACGCAATCAGGCAAGTTCGAGAAACCGCGTCCAGTTAACTGCACACCAAATTTTTATTCCTAAAAACCGCGTCCTATTAACTAGACGGGAAATACATATGATTTTATGTTAAACAGACCTTTATCGGTTTCCTGAGCTAGACTGTTTAAAATATTTGGCTCTTGTCTTGTGGTAAGGGGGTGAGGTAAAAACCATTTTCAATTATTTTAATAGAGGTTTGACAACAGTGTATGGGAGTGAAAAAAAAGTGCTGTCCAACGATGGGAATATAATTTTTATAATTTTTAAAGCGGTGAAACTTACGCCAAAAAGCCAGACACCGATGAAGCGCTGTAGGCAATGCAGCCAGAACAAAATTACTAGGAAATCCCGCTATTACTGCCCAATGTGTCCGGAACCAGGACTATGTGTCGTCCCTTGCTTCAAGAATTGGCACCCTACTTTGTAATAATTATTATTCCTATGTACCAGGTGTTTTGTAAAAAGTTGAAATAAATGTTTAGTTTGATTATAATTTGTATAGAACAGTGTCTTATAAAGTGGACGTCGGCCTATTTTAGGAAGTTTCTCACCAGGGAGCGCTGTCCTATATAGTGGACATGTTTTTTTCAAGATATGGTTTGTGCAAAACATTTTTTTTTTCGTAATAGGGCCTCTGGTGACTATATCTCTTTAATATCTATCCCGCCTTCCCATGGTTTCTGGTGGCGGACCACACCTCTAATTGGCGGGAGTCAACGTGTTAAAATTATTATCTGCGTTTGTTCGTTATTCATGATTAATCATAATATGTGTTAATTGTTATTAAGTTTGTTAATAAATAAATAAATACTACAAGATTATTTTTATTTTTTGAGATTGAAAGTGTATAGACGAATGTAAAAAATAGAATATACTGCTACATCATCATTTGTTAATTTCTGAACGTATAAAAAACATAGCAGACCATTAATTTCTGAACGTGATAGTAAATTTTCTAACTTAATATTGATCGGTCGGCAAAAATATCTACGCCATACGTTTTTTCTCACCTGGATGACGTAACTACAAACAGGTATAGTTCCGACTTTACCTACTTGTCGTTTCATACAAACTTTATTTTTCACGCACCTGCCTATAAGAACCTTTATATTATAGAGGGTAAGAAAGTGTTCAAAAACCATTTGAACATGTTTTTAAATCTAGCAGTTTAATTTGTATTATATTAACATTCCACGCCACTGTGTTCGCATTCCAAAAAAATCAAAGAATCTCTTAAAAACCTTGGCGATGCTCCTAGCGCCATCTCTTGTTATAACGTTTACTCATCTGCACCCGGCAGCATGATACAAGAAAACAGTTTTCTTTGTATCATGAGTCGGCAAGTTCAACAGAAGCAGTCCCGCATCGGACTGCATAATTCGTGCTAGGCCAATGACCTCGATGTATTTCTAAACCCAAGTCTGTGTCAGCTACAAGCAGAAATTCATTCGGCCAATTACTGTGCTTTCACAGCGAAAACGGAAGCAATCAGTTTAGCTTCTCTAAATTTCCGATATTTAGTAATCGAATTTTATAAAAACTAGCGTATTCCGACCAGATTTGTGTTAAAATTCATAAGTTTATTTTAAACAATCGCTGATGTTAAATTTTATATATCTTCTCTGTATTTACATTATTTGCACTTTATGAAAGGGATATTTCCGCCAACCGCCAAGCCAAAAGGGGAGAAGACAACGCGTTCTAGTTGATCTAGTTCTCACGTTCTAGAAAAGAGTAAAGAGTAGCTTCTCGACCCCCAGCCATGCAAGCCGCGCTGAGTGCGCGCTCCCGGTGGCGCGGCCGCCGGCCATGCCATGTAGTTTCACGTGTTGTGAACTCTCAATCTCTTAAGATTCACTCTCTCAAATGGCATTTGTGGTACTCTGCCATCGCGACATCTCGTCGTAGTCGTCTTTCAATGACTTGTTCCCGGCGCTTTACCAAGCAAGCCAAGACTCATCTCCGTGGCTATGAACTCACGTGTACATACCGTTCATAGTTTCACTCTCTCAAAGACCTACAAGTAAAAGGCAATTAATGGCTCCCGGCCAACTCCGGCAAATGCGACACATTCGTCATCTAACAGCAATTTACTGCTTATCAGAATTTCCAATTTCTCGGATTCAAGTAAGTCGATGCCATCCCGGTATAGCGTGTTTTAGAGGCCTACAAGTAAACGGCGTTCCTGGCACTCGGCCAATATTCTCTCTGTCTCTGCTTTATTATAATATAAAGTTTCCCATAAGTGTTATTTCCATTTCACGGAGTCTGTAGCCTACCTATGCAAGCAGCACAGTGCATTTTAAAATCTATTGTGTTGCGTAGATCAAAACCGCATTTTCACAAAAGCATCCGTGTCATGCTAACTACCAACAGAAGTTATATATTATGCATATGACTGCATAATATTCTCAATCCACTACAATTTGAGTCATCCTTATTTGCAAGAAGTTGAAGTACATTGTATATATAAGCTAAGGAGAAACTAAGTAGTGTTTTCAAAAGTGACATTTCCTGTGTTTGAAGATAAACTGCTGAACGATTGCACATTGCTCGTCAATTGGTGAATATATTGTACCTACTAGCTTATTGTGGACATTAAGGTAACATTAATTATTTTGTTAGGTATTGCTTGTATATTACTGTATTTCATCGCAGCGTTATCTCAGTTAACCAAGCTCATACTGAGTGGTTCCGCAGGAACTTTAACAAACATTTAACTGTACAGGGTTATTCATTATATTTTGACACCCACCTGCAGCCGTAATTAAAGGTAGGTAATACAAAAAAAACTTAAATTCAAAAGTTGTGTGGTTTTTTATATATTATCTTTTAGAAATGTCAAAAAAAAATTGCCTGTAAAATTTCAAAAAACCGCATAACCTTAATTTTTTTAAATGGAACACCCTGTATATTATTACATATTTGGATTGTGCGAAAATAGACATATTTCATGAATAATGTCCTATACCTATCCCTAACGGTTTTTGAAATATTGACAGTTGAAAATCGACCATTTACCAAGTTTGACAGCTTGTAAAATCTAAACGGCTAAAGATAGAACAAAACGGTTTGCACTTTCCTATATTGATTTTTCATAAGCTATCGTATGACACTAACTTTTTATTTAACCAGAGGTTAAATTTATCCGGGATTTTGACCTCTGGTTAAATCTAAAGTGAGTGTTATACGATAGCTTATGAAAAACCAATATAGGAAAGTGCAAACCGTTTTGTTCTATCTTTAGCCGTTTAGATTTTACAAGCTGTCAAACTTGGTAAATGGTCGATTTTCAACTGTCAATATTTCAAAAACCGTTAGAGATAGGTATAAGACATTATTCACGAAATATGTCTAGACTTTTTCACACAATCCAAATATGTAATACTATACAGGGTGTCCCAGAAAAAAAAATTAAGGTTATGCGATTTTTTGACATTTGACAAGCAATTTTTTTCTTTTGACATTTCTAAAAGATAATATATTGAAAACCATACAACATTTTAATTTAAGTTTTTTTTTGTATTACCTGTAATTACGGCTGCAGGTGGGTGTCAAAATATAATGACTAACCCTGTACTTAGCTGCAAGATTGTGTTTATAATCATATCCTTGGTTAGGATTAGAATTGTTTATGCAATGTTTTAGTTTTTAAAGGTATTATTATTCTGATATTGTGCAAGGTCGATACCTAGCATCGACAGATATTGTCCATATCATAGCACTGACCAGATACAATAATTTAATATTTATATTTATTTATTTATGAGTTTTAAGTTGTTTTCAAGTAAGTGCCTTGAGAAAACTATATGGGTGTTTAGTTATTGTTTAGTAAGAAGTGAAATAGTTTTTCATGAAAGTGGCTAGCGCTTCTGAGTTTGATGCTGTGAAAAGAGTTAGGAAGATACTCTGTCTCTAAATGAAAAAGTTGGCTTGGCTGAAATCTACTGGAGCCATGAGCGTTACATAGCCGAGGCTAACTCACTCTCGTTCACTACACCTACACAGGAAAAAGTGTGCTGAACGCGTCAAAAAAAGTTTTCACTTCAAAAACTGTGACTATTAGGAATCAAGGTGCCCTTATATTTTCTTGACAGTTTTGCGTAAAAAATAGCCAATTTATGGTTTTTAATGAAATTTTTCCAAATCTACGACCGAAAGCAAATATCCTGATTATTTGGAAGCAAACTTGGAACCAGATTAATTATTGTTTATGTTTGGCCTTAAAAGCATTTTCCTAATTATAACACGTATATAATATAATGTACCTACCTAATTCGCCCCCATAAAATTGAAAATAATAACTCCTACGCGTTACTAAAAAAAAATGAGAGAATTTAGCGCGGTAAAAAAAACTACTAAAGACCCTGAACGAAATTGTGTTTGCACATCGTAATGTATAGGCAAAATATGATTCGCCCTATAATGCTATAAGCTATAATTACTTTCCACACCTATGAATAGCCGTACGACAGGGTGGGTGTAGACTGTAGTAAGGACACTTATTTATTTATTATATTAAACTATTTTAGGACCTAATTTCGTTAAAGGATTAAATGTGTGGGCGGGCATACTTATAAATGTTCCATGGGTCATGAAGAGGTCGTCGATAATCTCTTTGCTAAATATTATGACGCAATTGGAGAGTGAAAATACCATAATTATTTCCCCTACAGGGTGGCCGAACGTAAACTTTGCACATCGATTTCCAATATTTAGAATGAAAGTCTGGAAAAACACTCGGAACCGTCGGTTATTGATTTTAGAAAGAATAAAGAGAGTATTATTTTAAAATAGTAAAAGTTGTGTTTTTGTCAGAATCCACAGGAATATCGTAACATTTGGTGTCAGAAGTAGGATTGTGAAGAGACGGTATTTGTGAAGTGTTCTTCGAAGAGAGAAATAGAACAGTATCTGCTTCAGAAATGGATGCTGGATGTAATTGTAGGCGAGCAAGGAAAATAACAGAAAATATTGGACGGCCAAAATGAAAAGTTTAAAAAAGAAGTAGACGATATACAAAAAGAAGTTGGAAATTACAAAAAGAAGTTGGAAATATAGAAAAAGAAGTAGGAAACGCACAAAAAGAAATGAAAAATCTTCAAGCAGAAATTATCAGACTAAAAAATCAAGGAACCACCGAGCGGGTACTCGCCACAGGACAGCATATCAAATCTCCAACCTATGCCGGTCAAACATCCTCGACGATGTACAGAAGACAATTTGAAGCCGCTGCTGTTGCCAACGGTTGGAATAACGAAGAAATGGTTACATCACTAGTGGTAGTGCTTCGTGGACCTACAGACCATTCCCATCAGCCAACAGGGGAAATATGACATACTTGTAGCTGCCCTGGAGAGACGGTTTGGCGACCAACACAGAAGACAACTGTATCAGACACAAGTAAAGTCCCGACATCAGAAGCCTGGTGAAAACCTGCAAGAGTTTGAAGCAGACGTTATACATTTCATTCAATTGGCCTACCCAGAAGCAACAGAAGAATTCCAAGAGGAACTTGCTGCCCAATATTGCATGTATGGTATCAGAGATTCAGAAACTCAGAAAATGCTACGTCTAGCCAAATTTAATAACAGCAGTGAAGCTTTGGGTAGAGCCCTAGAGATCGAGGCGGCCTGTAACACCTCTAAGCCAAAAATCAGGGCTGTATTCAGCCAGGAAAAAAAGCCGACGAACAGCTATGAATTAACTGAGATGGGCGAAATTTTGAAGAAATTAACCGGAGTTCTTCAGACTACGGAGAGATTCCGGGAACCACTATAAGATAGGCCACGTAACCGAATAGTTTCAAATCAGTGTTATAGATGTGGCAGGACTGGGTATTTCAAAAGGGACTGTCGAGTAAAATTACAGTCTAGATCTACATCCAGAGACGCTAGGACCTCAAAGTCAAATCAGAAAATCTTCAATTAGTCAACCTTGCGGGTCGGGTGTTAGCTAAAGAAGATAAACCCCCCAGGATCGTCTCCATAAAAAGCCTAGAACAAGCCGCCGACAGTCTAACTATTAAAGGAAAGATCAACGAAAGAGCCATGACAATTACTGTTGACACTGGTGCGGCGGTATCTTTGGTAAGGTCCAACAGAGTAAATAGAGTAGAACATCTACCCAGTTGAAAAGGTACCGCTTTCTACGACGAAGACTTCTTCTTGACTACTTATTTACTTTCCACGAGCCTCTGGTAGGTACTCAGAGACACTCTTGGCGAGTTGGCCAATGGTGATTATCCATTTTGGCAGCGTGACGAATTACCGAGCGTGAAGATTTTTATTTAACTAACTTTTTAGTTCCCATATTTTTAGGCAGCCTAACAAGTTACTGAGCGTGAAGACTTTTTTCAGACTAACTATTTCCTAAAGATTTTTAGCTTTTTATATCATCTTTCAAGGCTTGCTTTTTATTGTCCTCCTCGAAAAATTTGGAATCAGCGCGTGTCTTTACTAAGAACACTTAAAATTCCTAAGTCGTCGAAAAGTTTAATGAGGCAATTAGTGTTTTTACATGTTTTGTAACTTCCAACCTAGGTTTTAGTACCGCCATTTCCAATTTGGGACAATTAAAGTTGGTTATTTCAGTTAACTTGATTTTTACTTACATTTCAATCCCAAGTCTTTGCTCGCTGTATATTCTTAATAGAAGCGCTCCATGGGTAAGGTTTTCTTTTTAGAGAACATTGTTAGGGAACTTGTTTTTTGAAGCGCGCAACTACAGGGTGATAGTCCTTGAAGTTAGTTCATCTAATCGCGCATTATAATGCAGTCAAAAAAAAAAGAAAAGTAAAAGTCAGCTGCGGTTCAAGTCTGTCTTCGGTTCTTGTCAAGTTAAACATAATGTCATTTATTTGGATTATATTTCAATAGTAAGATATATTATTTTAGTAACGGCATATGATAGGGACTACTGTTGCACATTTTCCTTAGGCAAAATAATTTAACTTTAGACTGGGTTCGGGCATTAAAGGATTCGTTAATTTTCGTCAGTTTTAGATAGTCTTAGTTTTGGTTACCCTTAGATGTTTTAAGTTATTTTTCAGAATTTCTGATAAGGAGTAGTTTATTTTTTGGCATACGGAAGGTTTTATTGGCACATGTCAGATTCAGTTGACCTTAGTTTTGGTTACCCTTAGATGATTTTAGATTATATCTTATAGGCTTAGGGAAGTTTCTGCTAGTTTTGCTTAGTTTCAGTTCGGATTTTGATTATTCTTGGACGTTTTAAATGATTTGTCGAATTTCCTGATTTAGTTTGTCTGACGTTTAAAATCATTCCTCAAAGCATCTATTTTTGTCATTGAAATATTTTTTTCTGGTTGAATAAAGGTTTTGTTAGCCTTGGTTAAATTTGTTCAGTTCTGGGTCTGAGCCTTGAGACGAAAGGTTTTGTTCAAATTGATCAATACGCGTTTGTTCTCGTTTTAGAAAGCCTTCAAACACTTAATCGGAAGTATGTTAAATTGCAGAGTAGGCACAACAGCCCTACAGTGGGAGAGCTACAGATTCAGGGCTGTTAGGGGATGTCCGCAGGGCGCCCCTTTTGTGGTCTCTCCTGGTGGATGGTCTGTTGGGGGTCCTCTCGCTGTGCGATGTGGAAGTGCAGGCATACGCTGATGATCTAGTAATACTGATTAGAAGCAACTAGCAAAGAACTATCTCAGAGGATCTGCAAGAGGTGCTAACCAAACACCAAACACAAAACAGTTATAGTACCGTTCACAAGGAAGAAAAGGCTGGAATACCTAAGACCACCTTCACTCAAAGGAGAAACTATCCCATTTGCGAATACAGTGAAGTATCTAGAAATTACCTTGGATAACACTTAACTGAAATGCGCATCTGGATAAAATTGCCGCAAAAGCGAAACTGTCACTATGGACCTGCAGACGCATCTGTGGCAAAACATGGGGCACACATCCTACACAATTGCACTGGCTCTATATTGCGGTCATAAGACCAATGATAACATATGGAGCAGTAGCTTGGTACTCTAAGAGCTTACGGAGCTCCGCGAGAATCAAATTATCTACCTTACAAAGACAAGCGTGTCTGGCAATTAGTGCCGCCTTGCACTACACCCACGGCAGTGCGTGAGTGTCTTCTAAATCTGCCACCTCTCCAAATAGTACCGGAGAAGGAGGCCAGATGGGCCACGGCGATGCCAACGTATAGATTGACACAGGCGGTGACCAACAGTTCGCAGGCGATCATCAACGGGCTGAAAAATGCCAATAAGCAGGACGGTGTATTGGGTCTACCATCAGATGTTATGCCTACCAAAACTGCCTATTACCGTGCCTATGACGTCCTCCTACCAGAGAGGAACGAATGGGCAAAGGACTCCGAACATCAGAGAATAGTTGGTTCACTGACGGCTCCAAGACCAATGGTGGTACAGGAGCCGCTGCATGGAATAAAAATGGTAAGGTTGAGCTTAAGTGTTCGCTAGACCAACATGCAACCATTTTTCAAGCTGAAGTTTAGGCCATTGATATGACTGCACAGTGGCTCATCGATAGAAACTGGAAAGGCAAGTCAATCAAAATTTTCTCGGACAGTCAAGCAGCTTTAAAAGCTCTTGAATCTAGCCGTTGTTCATTAAAGACAGTATGGAACTGTCAGGAACTACTCACCAAACTAGGGAGAGAAAATAAACTTACACTGATCTGAATACATACAGGATATGAAGGCAACGAAAAGGCTGAGGCTCTTGCGAAGCATAGACCAGAACCAGTACTGGGAATAGCTTATAGCACAGCTATCCCTCGCCAGGTGGACCCAAAAGCAATTTGTACAATGTACACTGGCCATTGTAGGCTAAGAAGCCACATGAACAAGGTAGGACTCTCCGAAGAAACGGAATGCCGCTTGTACTTGGAGGACGAAGAAATAATGGAACATGTTGTATGCCACTGTCCAGCAATGGAAAGAACCAGACAAACAGTCTTTGGAAATTCTCAAATCACACTTGCAGATTTGAAAACTATCCACCCCAGAAAGCGGTTCGATTTCATGAAAATGCACGAGCCTCTGGCAAGTGGGAACCACAGATTCTAGCAACAATAGATCAAGGCTCGCAGTGGAGGGTCCTATTTGGGCCCACTCACGTGTACGAATACGAAGCCTTCAAACAATTTAAAATACTGTAAACTAGAAATCGGATTCACTAAAAAAATAACACTCAGTCTAAAGTTTGAACTTGATGCTTGATCTTCAAATACACTTTATTATGATTATTATCTAAACATGTTTTAAAAACAATCAGGAAACTTTCAACAAATTTTAATATAAAAGATCGAGCGGACCGAGTAAACGACAACTTGGTTCAGTTCGTGGATCATTTAGGGAGCGTTCTGGCAACAAGTTCACCCCACTGTTCATCTAGAGCTATTTTGTACCTTTACGGGAAAGGCTCTTGGGTGTTCAACCTGAGTTATTTTGTAACTTAACGGGAAATTCTCTGGGGGGTTAAACTCTCTTTCGCATTTAGTTCCTTTACGGAGAATGCACAAATAAACTTCTCTTAGAACACGTCAGTTAAAAGAATAATAAAAATAAGTTAATTAAAGTCAGATATATAAAGTAACCCAAGCAACTCTCATAGCATCAACATAATTTAAGTAATAAGTATTTCAAGGAAGTCTCAATTTGTCTCATGAAACCGAATGGGTCGCGTCCGATAAGCCTTCAACGAATAGTCATGCGTTCCACGCTCCTCTGTTGAAATAGATTTAAACATAGTTAGCAACCTAAGTACAAACCTTCATGTATACTAAACCTGGGCAATAATACACATATCTTTAGTACGAAGCGAGTTTTTGTCCTCTGTCCTCTGTCATCATCATCATCTGCGCTACGCACCCTGCAAGAGCAAGGAGGATCACGCCAAGCCATAACCTCTGCCACACGTGGTGGTTAGCGCCCAAATCGTCGTCGACACATATCCCGAGGGAAAATCAAATTGCCTCAAGGCCAAATCCTCTTTGACACTATTATCTAAGGTACATACGGTAACTGAAACTAGAAGAAGGGAATTTAAATATAAGAAGAAACCAGAACCTATAAAGAAACAATACACTAAGGGAGTACTTCGAACTGGACCAGGGGAAAAAGTAAACCAAAAAAGACAAAAAAAAATATAACTAAGAAGGAACACGTAACTAAGTAATTAAGAAGTAACCAAAAACTAAACAAATGCACACAGAAATGAAGAAACTAAGAAGGTGGCGTAGAGGACGATAGTACAGGAGATGATGAAGAACGCAAATATTCACGATAAGTAGGTAGGTACCTAATTGGGAAAATCGTAGAGGGAAAAAGAAACATGGGCGTTAGAATGTTTTTTAATGGAGATTCGAGTAACTAAAGAAGAAAGTTATAATTTCAAATGCATGTGTTAACGACAGTACCTTATTGGGAGAATCATTGAAAAAAATACGTAGGCATTAAAGGAAGAAAATGAGAAATTGAGATATATAACTAACGATAGTACCTTACTGGGAAAGGTACAGAAAAAACACACAGACATTTAATTAAAAGAGAAATGGGAGAATAAAAGAGATAATATTGAGAGTAAAAGAGTTATAATATTGAATTAAAATAAAGGAACAGCTAGAAAGCGAAATAGTATACAGGTCGTATAGGAAATGTTGCAGCCAACTGTCGCAGATAAGTACCTAATAGGGAAGATCATAAGTCGGACACTTGGGCAAAAGGAGGACCTAGGAGATGAAATTAGAAGCTATAGATGGGCATATATAAAGTTATAAGGAAAACTAGACAGTATATGAGAAGATAGTAAACTAGAGTAGTAATAGAAATACAGGAAAATATGTTAAAAGTTAAGATAGGAGGTAATATTAAAGAGAATACATCACAAAAGTGTCGGCCAACACAAAACATAGAGAATACATAGAAATAGTTAAAATATGTAGACAAAATACATAGAGATAGATTAAATGATTAGAAATAAGCGAAAAACTTGTAACTTGTGTGAGGCAATCTACACCGAAAATAAAAACATTAGCCTTCTTAGAGAGTGCGCATATCTAGGAAGGATAATAATTAAAAATACTAATATTCAATTCAAATCAATATCAGGCAATATAATTGCAGTAAAAAGGTGTAAATAACCCATACATGTATTAAATATCCACTGTAATTAATATTGGTCTAAACAAACTGGTCAACGGTTACGGGGTCAAGCAGTCGATGTTATAATAAATACAATTATAAACAATCCTTTTAGTTTATCGAGGCAAGGTCAAACATTCAAATAAATCAGGCGTCAGCATTCGCTAATAATATTTTTATTTTCAACAGAAACAAACCGGCAATGGAATGCAAGCACAAATACCTGGAACTTCCACGATTTGTCTCAAGTACAAGGCTACCCATCAACAAACTCAATACCGATCGACGGCGACGTCACAAATACAACAGATGGTGTAGAAAATGCTAATGACACAATTTAATAAGTATAACAACGTAGTACATACATTTTAGCATAAGTTGTAATATTTTGTATCGAATTATACATACAGTATGATTCAAATCTTATTATTAAAATATTGAGGATAATTTAGGATATATTTTAAAAGGGAATAGATAAAAAAAAGGATATGGAGAACACATATACCTGTGTTAATCTAATAGTACATAAGTTAGATAGAGCAACACATAATCATTTAAATATTTTCTGTTAAAGCATAATTGCCAATACTTCTTGCGAATTAAAATAATATAAACATTCGAATATAGTACTAAAGTATAAGATAATACGTTCAATGATAATTATAATCTTTAATAATAATTGTCGAACTAATGATATTGAATGACAAGATAAAGATATTTCTAGTATGCCTCATTACTTAAAGAACAAGTGAAAAACATATATATAGGTGCATATTAATGTTAACAAATAATATACGGGAATTTATTAGGCTAAGAGGTACGTGTCAATATTATTTATTAATGTTCTGTTTATATTGTATGCATGTACTTGGAGCGCGATTCAATGTCGACCCACAGTTCGGTCAGATGGAGCCCTTATACGGACGGCAGCCAAATGGGGATCCACGACAAGGCTCTGGAATTTGGTACGGACCTTCATCCATGGATAGCCATTGGCTGGAATCCAGGACCGAACTAAACTATAAGCCAGAACCAAAATTGAAAAGTGCTCAAATATAACTTAGATTTAATTATGTGGGGAACGATATGACTATTCAAATATTGAAGATAATATTTAAAGGGGTTCCGCTCTTTTAAACACACTCATTAAAAATGAGTTTTTGATCGATTACAGAGTTTTTTAAATTATTTATTTGGCAGTCGCTAACAAATCTTTATTTATAAGGGTGATTCTTTTCTTTTTGAACCTTTTAACCGTAAAGGATTTAGTAACAACTATTGACTTTATTAAGCATAACTACCGACTTTTCTGGAGACGTCCTGAACTGACGATAGATATGAAAAAAGGAAAGTAATAATGCTACTAATGTAGAAGAAATATGTTTTGTAGAAGATAAAAACCAGTCAAAGAAAAAAAAATCATAAACTGTTTTTGCATTGGGGACCAATGCAAGACGGAGGGGGGCATGTGTAAACTAGAAATCGTATTCATTAAAAAAATTTAAAGTTTGAACTTGTTGCTTGATCTTGAAACATAATTATTATGATTATTATCTAAACATGTTTTCAGTAAACTTTCAACAAATTTTAGTATAAAAGATCGAGCGGACCGAGTAAACGACAACTTGATTTAGTTCGTGGATCCCTTAGGGAGCGTTCTGGCAACAAGTTCACCCCAATGTTCATCTAGAGCTATTTTGTACCTTTACGGGAAAGGCTCTTGGGTGTTCAACCTGTTATTTTGTACCTTAACGGGAAAGACTCTGGGGGGATAAACTCTCTTTCGCATTTAGTTCCTTTACGGAGAATGCACAAATAAACTTCTCTTAGAACACGTCAATTAAAAGAATAATAAAAATAAGTTAATTAAAGTCAGATATATAAAGTCACCCAAGCAACTTTTATAGCATCAACATAATTTAAGTAATAAATATTTCAAGGAAGTCTCAATTATTTGTCTCATGAAACCGAAAGGGTCGCGTCCGATAAGTCTTCAACGAATAGTCATGCGTTCCACGCTCCCCTAGTGAAATAGATTTAAACATAGTTAGCAACCTAAGTACAAACCTTCATGTATACTAAACCTGGGCAATAATACATATATCTTTAGTACGAAGCGAGTTTTTGTCCTCTGTCATCATCATCATCTGCGCTACGCACCCTGCAAGAGCAAAGAGGATCACGCCAAGCCCTAACCTCTGCCACACGTGGTGGCTAGCGCCCAAATCGTCGTCGACACATATCCCGAGGGAAACTCAAATTGCCTCAAGGCCAAATCCTCTTTGACAATACTATTTATAAATTTCTGATTTTGTCAACAACCATTATTTTTATTTGTTTGTAGCTTTGGACAGTTTCAATAAGATCTAGTTTTGGTTAGTGCCCGATGTTTAAATTATTTTTAAATATTTCATTTTTATTATTTGCGGTAGCTTTCATAAGTCTTGATCAGTTTTTCTGGATTTAGTTAGCCATTGATTTTAACAAATATTTTCGAGTTTTGCGACTTTCCATTGAACTTGGTCAATTTCATTTAGTCTTGATTTTGATTATATTTAGGCGTTTTCAATCGCCTTTCCTAATTTCTGATTTTATTATAAAGAATAATTTATGTTTTGGCTTACGGAAGGTTTGTAGGCACCGATCAGATTCAGTTAGTCTCAGTTTTAATTAGCCTTGCACGATTTCAAATTATGTTTCGAAATTTCTCGACTGCTTCATTAAATGTTGTGTTTTTGGGTTAGCTGAAGATTTTCTTAGGTTTGGTTAGTTACAGTTATTTCGAATTATGGTTAGCCTTGTTCATTTTAAATAATTTGTCGAAATTTGTAACCTCGTCGTCATTTTTTTCCTTGGATTAAGTCAGTGTCAGTTAGTTCTAGATGGTTAGCGAAAGACGATAGCTAGGCCTCAACTGACGCATGGTTCCACAGCTTGGGAATACGCAGCGAAATCCAGCATAAAATTGCTCACAGGAATAGAAAACAAACTACTCAGGATGGCAGCTGGCGCATCTTGGTTTATCAGAAATGCTGACCTGCAGGCAGACTCATAAGACTAGACGCGTCCTCATAAGACCAGAAAACCATGCCGATGAAGAACTGAGTCAAGCAGTAGACCACAATCCAGACGACATCCCCCGGAAGAAGACCCAGATGGACCACACAC
>MU183502.1:123424-169120 GCA_016904865.1 Pissodes strobi | reverse complement strand
AATTAGCAACTGAGTTTTTAGTGGGTATGCCAGTGGTGAATCTCACACTACACCCCCCCCCCCCCCCCTCCCCCCATCGGTGGTGTGCGTAAAAAAGTATTTTTTCTGCATACAAAAAATGATTAGCGAAACACGCTTCGAGTGCAAAAATTCTGTTTCGGTATTGCGGATCAAACTCTGTTTTACTACAGTTTTTGTGTTCGGTTTAATACTGTTTATCATTTCGAAGTTAGTAATCAAGAATTAATTATTTAAACACAAAGAGGTGCCTCGTCACTCCAAAACAAATTTAATATTCAAAACTAAACTTCCAACTCCACAATATCATTACTAATAAATTAATTATTGTTAATTTGACATTGCAATATAAATAATTCACACGACTATTCTTTTACCTAAAAATTTTCAGCCTCTTTAAATAATAGATTTCAAATTGTCAATACGAAAATTACTTGTAACTTAATGTAAAATCAATGCTTTTAAATATTTCAGATCTTTCTTAGAACTTGTTATTTTGTAATCAGGATATTTTACTTTACTTACTTTTCCTCGAGAAGTGACAAAAAAAAACAATGTGTGCTTAAGACCACACGACAGAAGTCAAAAGTTCAACAATCCGAGATTAATTATTTTTTGTGTTCTATATTTTGGAAATACTTACCACAACTTCGATGTTTAAAATAACATTTTTAGCAATTAAATCACACAAATTCAATAGCTTATAAGATTTTTTTAACTATAATTTGATGTTTTTACATTTTCTCTCGGAAATCCATTTTTTTCTCTCCTCTAAATTCCCTGTCGAACTGTCGTCGTCTCGGTTTTTTCGGTCTTCCTGTGTAAGTGTATTGAATGCTCCTGACTGTTTGTCTCTCTCGATTGGCTGAAATCCCAACTTTACTCGAATTAGCATCGCAGTCGAGCCTGACCGCCCACTCTCATTCACTATCCGGGCAAAAAAATGGTGCTGAATACGTCAAAAAACAAATTCACTTCAAAAGCAAATAATAAACAAACAAATAGCCCATACAAAACAACGGCTTTAATACATCATGACTAATGCACTAATGCTCACGCAGATCTCTCCATCTATCCTGGAAATACTCTTCCACGCTTTAGTAAGCTCCAGCCAATAAGATAGCTTTGACTTTTTCTTAAAACACCTAAAAGTTCTTACGTGGCAAATGATTGAACGCCATTTTTGTCATATCATATACAAAGGAGTTCTTTATTTGTGAAGATTTTTTTTATAGTAGTGGCACACACACTAGGGAAATCCTATGGCGCTCGACGAGCGGTGCGTGTGCGAAGATGTTGATTGACATGGTTCTTGATGTTGATATTGGCAAAGGAATATGAGTGTGTTGTCTTGTAGGAAGCATTATTTGCACGCCGTGTGAATGTCGAATACGAATAGAGAGGCCAAAGTCAAAATCCAGCGCTCCACAAAGAATGGCCTACATGATTCCCCCATTTCAAGACCGTACATAAATCGTAAAGCTCTCTTCTGAAGGACAAACAAGGAATTTAATAAATACTGGGAGCAGCTACCCTAAAATCAATCCCATATCAGAAGTGGGACTTTATAAGGAATGCTGAGAAGAAATTCTAAGAACCTAGCACTCAGAGGAAAACTTCATGGATAACACGAGGATATGCTCCTGAATCTTCAGTTCATCATCAAACTGCATTTCCCAAAACCTAGTAAACGATCATGTCTCTCAACACATCGACAACATGAGCATATCACACGATTGAAGTGTTATCAGCAAAGAGCGTTACGCTGCCAGCACTCCTTAAAGAAGAGAAAACTCACTAAATACCGCTTGAGAGCGATCAGACAAACAGGCACGAAACTAGAGAGAATTCCCTTTAAAACCGTATAAGTTGAATTTACTCAACAATATTCCGTGCTATACATCGTCGAACGCTTATGGGAGTTTAAATTCAGATAGAGATCCTCCAGCAGTGCAAACACAGCATCATTAGTATTCTTTCCACTTTGAAAGTCAAACTGCTGTAAAAACGATAACAATCATAACAATCTCATTATCTTCTTTACCAGTTTTTCAACTATTTGGCCCAAGTGGGCAATAAAGAAATAGGCCTGAAATTAGATGGAGCACTGCTCTCACCTCCCTTATGCGACAAAATAGCCATCCTCTCGCTCTAAAACTGCTTTTTAAAGGGTTTTTATGCCGCATTGATCCAGGTAGTGAAAAAAACTGTTTTGTATTGAAATTTAACTTCCTACTTTTAGAAGGTTTCTTCCATTTACCAGGGTTTTGCAGTACTTGCTTCGACTTCAAATTGATGGAGTTGATGCAGATTGGTTGTTGTTGTTTATTTCACTATGGGCTTCGCATGTAGCATTTACCCAAAGCAAGTGGGAAGCACGGGGGATAGACCGGTTCAGTGACCGCCCCTCTTGCCACGATTTCTTCTTTTCCAACTTTTCTTAAACATTCCAAAATGAATCCCGATTCTCAATATTATTATTCAATACACTTTATACTTTTGCACATAATGGTTATTAAAATACGTGTACACGGTACTACCCACCTTTGTGGATAGTACCTTTGTACTACATTTACTTGTAATACATTAAAGATTATTTTTTATTTTTTTTTTATTATAATAACAGGACATTTAGTTAGCCAGACAGCACAACAGGGGGAGGAGCCTTACACATACCGAAAGGTTGGCTCGGATGAAGAACCCATAGGACTAAATGAAAGGATTCTAATTAAAATGTTTCACTCGATTTTATTGCCTTTATCTTGTTAAATAAAATTAATTGAACTCATACGTTATAACGTTATTCAATATTATAGTATGTCAATACAATTTAATTCTACTGTGTATTAGATATTTATTAATTAGAGCCATTGTTGAGTCATTAATGTTTGATAGCAAAGATCTGACTGAAATGGGGCTAGGCACGCCAACTTTAATTAGTTCCATGTACAAGTTCTTGTCCATTATAGGCACAAATAAAATATGCAAAAGGTCAGAGATTCCTGTGTTACATTCACAATCTGGGGAATCCAATAGCCCCAGTCTAAAAAGGTGAGGACCTGATCTCATGCGATTTATAGTTGTTATGTGTCTTCTATCTACGAAATTTATATTTTTATACCATCGAAATCTCCCTGAAAGAGGCATACGATACCCCTTTTTCCCTTGCAGATTGTTTCCCCGAGGCCTTCCACTCACTTTGAGTTTTCCTTTTTATAAGAGGATATAGCTCTTCTTTGTCAAATTTAATTTCTAGACGTACAGTTAGAATTCTACCCACGTTTGCCAGTTTATCAGCAACTGTATTGCCATGAATATTCGAATGACCCGGAATCGAGGTTCTCATAACCCTATAGTTTAGCGATTCATTAATTTCTATCAACATCTTTTTTTTGTATCATAAGCAATACAACTTAATTGAGATGAAATTATTGAACAGTTGGTTTTTTAAAATGAGCTTTTTGAGTCAGTGAAGATATCTATGTTATCAAAATTCCTTTCCTTACACAGTTGTAAAGCTTTATTAATCGCAATAATGTCTGCCGTACAAATCTGAACTTCATCCGGCAATATTTGAGAGAAACTTATATTTTTTGTTGGGCGGAACACACGAAGCATCAGTAAAACCCTCAGATCAAAGTTAAGAAGGGTCCCAATGTCATGCAGGCGATAAGTCGAGTTTGGTGGGGTGCAGACCCAGTAATCAGTCAATCACATGTATTACAAGGGTATCGTTCGATCTCATTTGGAATACGCTGTCCATTTATTTAGTCCCATATTAAAGTATTTAGGGAGAAAGCTGGACAGTCTTCAGTTTATGGCCCTGAGAATGGTGTCAGGTTGTATGAAATCTAGGGTAGAGTGGGGCAAGTTCGGCCAGTTTTGGTCAATTCGAAATTACGACCAGAATTTTGCAAAAACACAGTTTATTCATTTATTAGCGGATAGTCAGACATCTTTGGAATATGGTTTTGATATAACGAAAAAGAGAATATGCAAAGTATTTACAAAAATAATAAGTAACAAGTAGAAATCGACATTTGTCCGGAAGTACCCCATGGCGGGACAGTTACGTACACGCAATGGGGCACTTTCGTACGTGCATGCACATAATTCAAACAAACAATTCTGTATCAATAAATATGTTATTTAATATTCGAAGAGTCAAATTTGACGTTAAACTTAAAAAAGCTCGCCAGTCTCGGAGGGCCCTTCACGCAAGTTGGTCTTGGTAACCTTGCCACTATGTCACTTCTAGAAACTATTGACACGTCTTCAACTACGGGAAACTGAAAACCATTTTTGGAATGACGTAGAAATTTTACTACATATTCGCCATATTCTGTATGATCTGATACCTGGCCCACATAATGAAAGATGTTTTTTTTTTCTTGGTAGGAAATTTCACTAAAACGTAATCATCGCAGTCAATGAGTTCGTCATCTGAAAATAAGAGCTTGTTGAAAAAACGGCATCAACCGTTTCAACGATGAATTCCTTACCTAGGAGTGTGTTTAACTCATCATAATCAACATCTGAATCGGAGGAGAAAGATTCAAATTTGTTCTTTTTGTGATTGTTTCCATGAGTTCCGATCCGGAGTCAGACGAAGAAGTGTCGTCATATTTAGGCTTTCTTGTTTTCGAAATACCTTTTTTTGGCATCGTCTTTTAATTTAGATTTGTGTATCATTTTGACTTCCGTTCCTAATTTTCTTTTAGTTCCACTTTTTTCGGCTTGGATTTTTCTGCTTTGTTCCAATTCCTCAATTCGGATTTTTTCGGGAGTGCTTGTGTATATTCTAGACTTTCCTAGCCTAGATTTTCTATTAGTTTTTCAGGGGCCTGCCTTTGGGAAAAGGTCTAACATCTGCCAGTTTGAGAACCTGCATCGAAATAATATTAATACTGGGCCTGGTGGCAGCATCTACTATTTCATCTAACAGTGATCGCATCATTACAATGGTTTCATCAATTTGTGAATCGATTTTATTTGAACCGTCATTATTCTGCATAACACAATTGGAAGAGGTAAAAGGATCGTTTGCTTTACCGTGATTGTCACTGAAGTCTTCAAAGCTTTCGTTTATTTCAGATAAAATAGGTAAGCCATGGTGCACTTCGTTGGGACGATCTGTAGCATATTATCCAAAATAATCATCATCAGGAAAAATAAATCTGTTTATAGGCCATAAACCAGTCGATGAAAAGCTATTTATGATATTTTTCGGTGTGAAACTCAATGCTTTCGAAACTTCGGGATTGTTTCTTTTTCTAACATATTTTCTAACCATCCTGGAAACAAAAACACGTAATTAAGAAGACCGTAATCATTAAACAAACTAATACCGCCTGTGGGGCACTTTCGTCCGTATGTGCCTTCATTGTCTGTCTGAAACTGCCCCACCTGTTCGAAAATGGTTCAATGTAATTTTATCAGAACTTGTTCAATTCTCCCGCCAAATAAATATAGCTTATTGCATGCACAAAAGACAGTAATCATTGAACAAACTAATACCGTCTGTGGGGCACTTTCCGACAACGTCCGTATGTGCCCCTCATTGTCTGTCCGAAACTGCCCCACCTGTTCGAAAATGTTTCAACGTATTTTTATCAAAACTTGTTCAATTCTCTCGCCAAAAAAATATAGGTTATTCCATGCACAAAGATGTGTTCCTTAGTGTGGAATCATCAAACAGTGGAATAAGTTGCGAAATCAACGTCTTAATTACAAAAAATAACAACTGGTAATACTTACTTTTGGTATATGTTCACCTTTTTCCACTAATAACTCAAAAATCACCCACAACTTTCTGTGTAACCATTAAATCAACACTGCTGTCAATACTGTAATACGGACTTCATATGTCAATTAAAAAGGCGGTAAATTTGAAATGTCCGGAGGTGCCCATGTCCGAACCTGCCCCACTCTACCCTACTCCAACTAACGTGCTGTTGTCGGAATGCGGAGAGATGTCCTTGAAATTCAGAAGAACGTTATTGACAAGGAGGTTTGTTTTAAAAAATATGGCTTTAAGTAACAATCCTATATGGATATATATGCAAGTGTTGAGCTTTTTTGTAGGTGATAAGACCAACAAGTATTGACGAGGTAAGGTGATACCTATCACGGTTCATGCTTATAGAAATCTGCGAGAGTTTGAGGATTTAATTGAGAGGGCAGAAACGCTTCCATGCTTCGGTTCTGACTTCTATAACCAACTGAAGTCTGTGTTCTTGTGATTGATTTAACTAAGGAAAGTACTAAATGAAAAACTTTTGTATTCCATGCATAAATTTAATCCAAAAGTTTTTTCGTTTAGTAAATTTTTGCATGGAATACAAAAGTTTTTCATTTAGTACATTTCGCACATGCACACAGCCTTCACTCTTCATTTATAACTAAGGAAAGTCTGACGAGTGACGGAGAATTCTTGGAGAAGATTGACGAATTAGCGGCTGGGTTCACAAGGATTTTTACTGATGCTTCATAGGATCATCCTGTGATTGATTTGGGTCACGATACACCTAAACACGGTATCTCAGCTTCCGAAAACTGACAGTTCGTATACTACGTCACGTGTGGAATTTATATGTAAAATACACGGAAAGTCTGCAACACACTTGATGTCACTTTTTAAATTTTTCGAACGGCTGACATACCGTGTTTAGGTGTATCGTAATTTGGGTTTAACTAAGGAAAGCTGACGAGTGACAGGGAATTCTTGGAGAAGATTGACAGATTGGCGGCTGGGTTTACAAGGATTATTACTGATGCTTCATTGGATCATCCTGTGATTGATTTGGGTTTAACTGAGGAAAGTCTGACGAGTGACAGGAAATTCTTGGAGAATATTGACGGATTGGCGGCTGGGTTCACAAGGATTATTACTGATGCTTCAAAGGATCATCCTGTGATTGATTTGGGTTTAACTAAAGAAAGTCTCCCTTCAGTCATCATAGATGACTGAAGGGAGGAAGGGAGTTGCGCATGACTTCTCCCAGGTCTGAAGACGACCGCCGACTTTCGAGAAGACAGCGAGAAACCATAATCTATGAATAAAGGTTCGTTTATCCTATCACTATTTCGGAATTGGTTTTGTCTGGTGATTGGAAACCATTGTGTGATTGGCGTTTCGTGCGACGGCTGTTGACCCTCATTTTAAGAGGTAAGTTTTATTTATTAATTGCAGATGTTTTGCGTTTTTCGTGTCTTCATTAATTGCATTTTCATATTATTTCGCTTTTTATCCATATCGGACTCGATTTGATAGCTTAATTAATCGGTGTGACGTCATCCTAATTAGATTAATTAAGGTTGAGGGTTTCTTTCCGATTATTCGGATGGTCTAGTTTACTATTTAATAATCATTAAAAATAACCGTTTTTATTCATATCGTACTCGATTTAATATCTTAATTAATCGGCGTGACGTAAATTTGATTACAGATTAATTAAGGCTTATTGGTTTTGTATTCGGATGGCTTAATCATTTGTATTTGCTCGCGAAGCTTCGCGCTTGATTCAATTAATCGTTCTCGATTTATTAGCTGAATTGATCGGCATGATGTCAAATTAATTAGAGATTAATTAAAGCTTTTGGGCTTTTGTATTTGAATGAAATAGTCATTATTATTTATTAACGGGGTTTTGCGATTAGCCGAATTAATCATTTTATTTCCGACAAAATGTAGATTTTCGATAATTTAGTAGTTCAATTTATTTGACCTTTCCGTAGCGGTTTAGCTGCGAGGGTAAAAATTAAATGTTGATTATTATGCTGCTTTATCAAAGGCATCTATTGTTTACAGCCATAGCTTGTTACTAATGCCAAAAAGCCGCTAATTTCATGGAATTTATTTTATTACCGAAGTTAGAATTGATGCAATGGGGCAGTATTGTTCTTATCTTTAATTTTAATACATAATCTTGCAATTAACTTCTAGTGATTCGTGTGGGTAGTCGATTCCAACTATTAATTAGACACTAAACCGGGAAATTCGGTTGTTAATAGTAAGGTAATGCAGTTTTGTTTATTATTAGTTTTCGTTCCTAAGGGAAGCCATCAGATTGCGTTATTTAATGCAGATTACATATGTTCGCATATTTTCGTTCATTGTCGTTTCAATAAGGTAAACTTTATTCTCGATTTATTAAAATAAAGGTAGAGGCTTCTTTTTGATATTAATATTGGAAGGTCGTGCGGACCATTTATTTGCCAAATTCGTTTAGTACGATGTTTTTATTTAAGTTTATTTTAGTGCTTTTTGTTCATTATTTAGATCATACTTCAACTCTTTTATCAATATGGTATGAATTTTATCTGTACCAGACTAGGAACAATCTATTTAATTACATTCATTTATCTTTTATTTTGTACTATTGCTGTTATTTATTACTTTCAACGATTATGTACGTTTTTTATGCTGTGCCAAACTCGGTCCAAATTCTTGGACTGTTTATTTCCTCTTTCTAAAAGACTGTATTGTTATATTTAACTGATGGTGTCGGCTTCCCTTGGGCGAACTGAACCTGTTTTCTGCATAACTAATATTAAGTTATAGTTGTAATATTTCGATTACTCTAATATATTATTACGGTGGTGCTCTTTTTCTCATTTATTCTTTGTTTTTTTTTTTAACTTAAGGTTCATTTTTGAAATTTGATTTAAAATAAACAGGGGAAAACCCTGTTTCTTTAATTTGAAATTTGAAACTCTGCTAAATTATTCTTCTGAAAGGAGAGTATATAATAGCAATCGATTCACATATTATTGTGACTCGTTACTAGGGAATGTTTCATGTTTCCATTCCTAGGGTCCTCCCACCGGGCGGGAACTTGGTAGTCCACCCACCTGGCTGCAATGCTGTAGTTTTGGCTTAGTGGGACTTTGTAGACCACTTACCCGGCGCAACCGGATAGTCCATTTGACCAGCTAGACGTGTTGGACGTCGGAGTTTCGTCCACCCAGCTTGGTTCCGGAACAAGCCGTCCGTGTTCAGCTGACGGTGAAACTTTGGTGAAAGCTAAGTGTTTAATATTTTTAGTTTTAAATGACTGTTTTGAAATAATTGTCTCTGTAAGTCAGCACCTTTACCTTTGTAAGTACTTGCGCCCACTTTATCTTTGTGGTTTACGTGATCACGATCCCGCGCGGTAGACCAAACTCAGTTTTTTATTTAATTTTCCCCTATTTCTTTCTGGGGCTCTTAGGCACTTAAGTGGTGCCTATTTCATCTTTATTTCTGACTTATCACTTAATTCTACATAGTTTTGGTCACCCACTGACAAACCTTATATTTTTATTGCTATAATTTCATGGTTATTAGTTAGTCTAGTTTTCTACCTACCATCGTCGGTATCCCTTATAATATTTTGAATCACCCATTTCAATATACATTCCTTTTCATATTTATCGCTATTTTTAGCAATTCTTGTTGCCTATTTTTAATCTTTTTCAAATAAAGAGATAATATCGTATTTGTGGCGTGTTTTATTTGGCTCATCCGCGGAAACTTTCAATTGATTTATCTCGATTTTGCTAACGAATAGGTGGTGGCATTCTTTTTTTTTGCGCTCCTTACCGGCTATGTTTACCTTGGAGAGTGAGGATCTTGCAGCGAGTTCCACGAATAATGCGGGGATCTCCAGTTTGGTCGGTAACGAACTCGGTGGCGCCCAATGTACCTTTCTCCGGTTAATTGAGCACCGGGCAAATTGAGTGCTTACTCTACAGCTTGCAGAAAGCGCGTCGCATAGTCACAGAAGTATTGGAAAACTTCCTAACTGTCTTGCAGGCACTCCTTAGAGGAGTGTTCCTGTTCAAAGAAGCACAAAATTTAAAGAAGGATTGTCGTTTTTGGAGAAATCTCCTCTGCAATAATTTTCTTCATTTCCAAAAATTTTTGCACGGTTTGCACTTAAACTTCTTATGTTCCATTGTATAATTTTGAGACATTTTCCCATCGAAATTAATAGCCCTGTATAAATGACAAAGCATCTTTAATTCTATCTTTCATCCTATTCACTCTCAATTCCAGTGATTCGAAATTAAGATCAGGATCATCATCACCCAAAACAGACTGTAATTTTGCAATAACTTCTCTTTAAAAAAAAACCATTGGTGGCGTATCAGGTAGAAATAAAAGAGAGCTCTCTCCCCAATCAATTGGGGTGAAAGAAGTTCTGCTGGGAGAAGGAAATAAACAATAGGCTCATTTAAAAAAAAACAATAAAATTTCTATTATTATTCTTCTTCTTCTAGTCCCATATGCTTTGCGCACATTGGGGTGACTTGACCAGTTTCCTTATCCCAACAGGATAAGGGTGTTTTCTTAAGCTTGGCGAAACTTTGTTGCTGCGTCTGCTGTTCTACTCCAGTATCTGATGTTACGCAACCAAGAGTGCTGCTTTCTACCAGGTCCTCGGCTACCTTCAATTTTCCCTTGGAGTATTAGTTTCGGGATAAAATACCGTTCACCACGAAGTATATGGCCCAAATAGGACATTTTTCTATGTTTTACGATATTCATGAGTTGCCTTTCGGTCCCTGCTTGTCTGGGTACTTCTTCATTGGTAGTGTGTTCGGTCCACGAAATCCTTAACAGCCTGTGAAGGGTCCACATTTCCAAAGCTTCTATGCGATTTATTGATCTTACTTTAACAGACCACGTTTCAGCGCCGTACAGTAGCACAGGCCATACGTAACATTTAACTACTCTATGTTGCAAATCCAAGGGAAAGTCTCTATGCAGCAACATGTTCTTTAGCTTCAAAAATGTTGTTTTGGCCATACCTACTCTGGTTTTGATTTCTTCATCTCAATCCCACTTATTATTGATGATAGCACCCAGATACCTGAATCTGGAAACCTCCTCGATCGTCTCTCCGTTAATCAATTACGATGCGGGGAACCGCGGTCTCTCTACCAATCCTCATGACTTTTGTTTTTGATATATTAATATTTAACTAGTATCTTTTTCCATGGACATTTATTTTGTCAATCACATTTAGCAGCTCTTCGACCGTACTTGCTATAACGACTGTATCGTCGGCGTATAATGTAATGGAATATATGCTTATTCCGCTCCACTAAATTCAGTTCAATTACAAATGATTTTCGATGTTTGAGATTTGAGTCGCCAGTGACATCTATTCGCGAATGGGTATATTTCGTGCAAGTAATTATTTAGAAGCACAAGTACGCTGGTGTATACCTACAATTTGTGGATTTGTTTCACTGTAGATTACTATATTTAATAGTGACATCTATTCGTGAATGGGCTTATCTCGTGTGATTGGTAATTGGGGAGCGCAGTACGCTATTTAATACCTACAATTTATGAATTTCATTTACTATAGATTACTATATTTAGTATATATTGGGTTAGCGCTACGTGACCTAATGTGGTAGTCACATGATATAAATTATCCAATTAAAACATCGGAAAGCATAATTTGAGGAACGTCTTAAAATTTTGAAAGCGAGGTCGTTGGTCTTTGTGGCTACGCTTGACGGGTAAGTGCTAATTTTTAATCTTGAAATATTTCATTCATCTTGCAATATATTTCACTAATTAATTCATTTTTAAATACATAAATAATAATTGTTTCTGATTCGCTTGATCGTATTTGGCTAAAGCAAGAATTCAGCATTTTTATATTACACTTTCAATTAGCTTACAGATTCAATAATCTTAAATTTTGTCGTGACCGTTGGATTAGGATACCGATTTGTTGGTGAATAATTGCGTCTCTCATTAGTCAAATTCATGTAATTTGAAAGAGTCCAAATTTACAGAGAACGTAATTATTTCATCGTTTAGCGGTCACTCACATTATTTTACGTATTCCCATTCAAATTGAACAGTATTATTTGGGGAATTCTCAGAGTAAATTTTATATATTCCTGCAAAGGTAGTAAATTGAATTTTCAGTAGAATTTCTCCGAATTTTCCCTCATAGTATTGCTAGTCTTAATAATTTTTCTTTCCAGGCTTATTTAATTAAATTATCAGTTTATTTGTTACATCAAGCATATTTCATATCTTAAAGTAAAGAAAAAGGATATCTTGATTAACAGGGATTATTTATAATTTTTGCTTAACTTAAAATTGTAATTCAAGGTTTAACCAGTAAATTTTTAAATTGTTGATTACTTCCTCATGTTCAGCAGTGTCACTGATGTTCACGTGATATTTTCCTGAATATTAGTTAATTAGCAGTATACGTTGATCTAAGACTTGTCTATTTCTACTTTCATGTTACGACTGATTTGAGACGCCGACGACAGCTGTACCATGCAAATTGGTGGGAATCATCACATGGATTACCTATAAGTCCTTGATAACCCTAACTCAATTGAACTTGGGAACATGCAGAAGCGGTTCCAGTGGAGGTCCCAATACGATCGCATGGTTACAGAATAACTGAACGAAGTTAAGTATCAGTCAGTCAGAAGATAAATTTATTGTAAAGACTATCTGTTATAATTAAATTTTTTTAATCTTTTAATTTTAATTCTCATCACTAAGTAAATTTATTCATAAACTTTATTTCAAATAATTTCATCAATTATATTTGTAATTTAATTATATTGATAATCTTCATTTCACATGATATCATCACTCATATTTGTAAATTAATTGTAAAATTAATATATTGTTGTTTGAATTCCTCTTTAGTTTATCGCAAGATTGAGGTCTGTGAGACACGAATTAAACGGGCAAATTTCTGATATTCTTATCTTTATAGTTATTGATATTTAAGTATCCATATTCAGTTCGCATTGTCTCTAGGAACTCTGGCGCCCAAACAAATTTCAGTTAATAAAAAAGACAATCCACCCCCTAAGGAAAATTAAAACGAGTCTCATGCATACAAAATGGCGCACAATGCCATACTTAATTAAATAAATTAACTTTCGCTACAAATTGGCGACTGAGCTAGTTTTCCATTACAAATTGACGCCCAACTGATCAATTTCATCACAATCTTAAGTTATTTAGGGGTCTGCCGTTGATTTTTATTCCTGTCGATTCATTTTCCAATGCTAACTGGAATATATTTTCCACGTATATGTAGAAAAGTAGAGGTGACAAAATACATCCTTGCCAAACACCTTTCAAGACACTAAATGGTTCAGTCGCAAGATTGTTGTTTATTCTCACTTCAGCCGTCTGATTCCAATACAGATTTTTGATAAACCTTAGGTCTTTTTCGTCTATGCCAATTTCTCCCAATCTTGTAACAAACAGCTCCTGCTTTACATTGTCAAAGGCACGTTGGTAATCTATGAAGCATGCGTAGACATTCTGTCCTTCGCCATAGATTTTTGTATCAGCAGTTTCAGACAAAATAGAGCTTCTCTTGTACCCAAACCCCTAATAAATCCAAACTGGGTTACCCCTCTCATTTCTTCGCACTTCCTAGATATTCTACAATGTATTATTCGAAGAAATGCTTTTAGTGCGTGGCTCATTAGGCTAATGGGCCTGTAATCTTCACATTTCTTGGGAATGGCCTTTTTTGGGATCGGTACAAACGTTGATTTTAACCAGTCTTGAGGAATTCGTCCTATGTTATAAATTTTATTGAACAGGTTTATCAGGAGCTTTGTATTTACCTGTTTGAAGACCTCGGCATATATACATCGTCGTGACCTGGACTTTTGCCGTTTTTTAGTCTATCCAGAGCTCGGATAACCTCAGATTCAAGTATGCTTGGGCCGCTTAGTTCCTCAGGGGTAAAATTAAAGTCTTATTCTCTGTTATTCTGGAAAAGGTTTGTAGCATATGTGTTCCATGTATCCTGTAGTTTACTCTGTTCTAAAACTAATTTTCCCTCATCATTATGCAGTGACGTTAAAGGTATATTTCTACCAATGCCTGTTATTTGCTTTAGCTTTCTATGAAAATTAAAGCTGTCGTGCAGTTTGCTTTCAGCTTCTTCACATTCACTTTTAACCCAGTTAGTTTTGACCTCTTTTTATCTTAGCTTTAATGCTTAACAGTCCGATTTTTCCAGTGTCAAATATTTTTAAAATTTCATTTATATGCCGCATTTAGGAAAAAAAAGGTGCTGTATTTTGCGCTCATCGTTTTATTAATTCTAAATTTATTGATTCGTTTTGCTAACAATTCGCTTGAAATTGCCGCCTTTCTTAATGTAAATTAACTCGATTCTAAGTATGGGTTAAAGATATATTTGTATGAGCATTTATAACACGTTGTGACTATGTTTATTTTAGTTGATAAGCGAAGCACATTGTTATTAGGATAGCTTGGCTTGATTTATATTACATTACTGTAGAACGGCCAGCGAACCGATTTATATTTTTAAGAATTCTGTTAATAAAACCTGCAAATATGCTGCATTAAACTCGTCGATTCATATTTTATTGTCGGTATGAATATTTCATAACTTTTTGGGAACCCCTTGGTTGCTGAACTCCAATTGCCGGCTGATCCTTTCTGAGATCGTTAGATCGTTTTGGACCTCTGTTTTTCTTTCCACCCGGCTACTGATTTTTTATAACATTCGGTTGTTAGTCCCGAGTAATAGGAATGTACTATTTCTCATAATTGCAGCTGTCGATTTAAATTTTTAAGTTTATCGTTTTGTTAGGGAATATTCTCTGGTATTTCTTGAATCACTTGATTTCAATGCCTTAATTGTGGCTTCCGCCGTCATGTAACCCTCATAATAAACGAGAACTCGTCGTCGTTTGTTATCTTAGAATTATTTCTTGTATCGAACCACTCGGCATGTTTCAGCCAATCACTACTTGCAGATTTGACGTAGCGTTTGATCTCGTAGAAGGAGAAAGGCAAATTGACGGAAACCAATCGAGAGTTCTTCTAAGATTACCTTTCAAGGCGAGAAGGTTTGCCGTGAGTGCAGACTCCACATTTAGTTTGTGATTTAATTCCGCCCATTTATTGGGGATATATTGCGGTATTTCTTGGTGTTTTGACACGACCGATTTTCGGGATCTACATACTGTACTAGGTAAGTATTTTCTCTGGAATTATTTTTTCCCCTATTGCTTGTGAACCATGCGGACGACGCCATGACGCTAATGGTTTTTTTCCCTTATTTCTAGCGGCTTTCCACGTTCGTCGTATAAGACCGAGACCGTCGAATTTCGGTTTTTTTTTTATAAAGTAAGAGGGCTTTGTCTAATGCGCACGGGGTTATTTCAGGGTTTTACCAGCAGGCTACCACCTTTTACCAGCAGGCTACCACCTTTTACTACCAGGCTACCACCTTTGCTATCAGGCTGCCACTTTTGCTAGCAGGCTACAAGTTTTACTAGCGGGCCATAACTTCAATTAGTGGGCCACAGTTCAATTATCAGCCAATCTTGACACCGAGCTATCGAGTCCTTGGCTAGTTTTCCCCGGGGCCATCGAGTGGCAGTACCTGAGGTATCTATAGGTGCCCGGCGCCTCCACCAGTATGCGACGACCGGATTTGGGTATCGCACAGAAGCTTTATCTTTGATGAATTCGTTTGTTTATCCGTTTAATATAATCGCTCTTAATTTTCATTATTTTAATATAAATCAAACATTGACCGCCAAGCTCTGAGATAGCTCATTAATTTTATTTTCATTGATTCACTGGTTTATCGGACCGGTTAATCTAATTGCTCTGAATTTTCTCTCTTTTTAATATAAGTCAAGCATTGACCGGCTTTAAAACAGTTTCAACAATTTTATTGTTTTCATTCATTTATCGAGTAATATAACCGCTCTGAATTTTCTCTCCTTATTATATGAATCAAGCATCGACAGCCATGCTTTCAATAGTTTTATTCTAATTTTATTCTTTTTATTAATATATCGTCATTTGATGTAATTATTGTAGCCGTTCATTGCTACATATTATTATTGCTACATTTAAAATCGGTGCAGCTATTAGCGCACGCACACCTAGATGTAATTAGCTTAGTTAACATCAAAGTGATCACTTCGGTTTGTAGTATTTAGTGCGTTTAGTTGTAAGGCATACAGTACCGTTAACAACAGAATTGGTATCCGTACAATCTCCATATTGTACTATATTAGAACTTAGTAGCAAATATATTGTTCCTTAAATTTTAGATTGTGTTTTCTTGTTGTTAAGTTTGAGTAATTTTTAATTTAATTAGCCAGCCTAGCCACCCTGCACAACACCAGTGGAGTTTTTTCAGTTTAGGTGGACAGAACTGGTGGCGCTCTAACGACCCCACTACCGGGGCCGGGCATTTGTAACACGACTCTCCGGGGCTAGGCTTCCTTTTAATTGAATAAAAGAAATCTTTACTTTTAACTTCAAGAAGAAAAACGTGTTGCAATCTGTCAAGTGGTAGATATCTTAATGGATCAGGTTTTGCCAGTCGTCTTTGCTCCATAAGATTTAATATTTCATTTGTCATCCAGATCTTATGGTTTACTTTAGGTACACTAGTTAGGACGTTTCGATTGGCCTCCTGCAAATTCGCTTTCAGGTCCTGCCAAATATCGTTTGGATCTTCTTTTTCGTTTGGATTATTTTCATCGCAAAGTCTAGCCAATTCGTTTTTCATAATTTCTCTTCTCTCGAAAGTTTAAGTTTTTTGGTTGGCAATTTGTTATAGATTTTATGGCGGTATTAAAGTATTCGTAGAAAATTAGAAGTTTTTTATATTGGTCCGTGTTTACTGCGTATGTCTGGGTTGAATCTGATGTTGGTGAGTAAACTAGTTAAGAGGGAGTTTCGGGTTTTATATTTATAAAATAGAATTCACATTTTATTCACTTCCATGTATATTTAGAATGGTATTTAAAGACTCATAAGATATTTACTGGAATCATGCGGCGAAATACTTTTCTTCAGCAGCCCTAAAATCAAATTGTAAGGAAAATACAATAATAGACCATAAAAATAATCAGAATGAACCAAATCGAATATAAATATATACATATAATTTATTTCCTAATATCTAATTACAATGTTTGTTTGATCTTATGTCCTATCTATTTTAATACACTATACCTATACAATTGCAGTAAAAATTAGGTACACAAAAAATAAAAAATATATACAATTATTAAAATATTAATAAAATTATGTGAATCATCTCTGCAAAATAATATATTTAAAATAATATTAAAAATGACTTAGATATTTAAAATATATTTTTTCTTCAAACGTCAGTAAATCCGTCATTACTCGACTGTGTAGGCGGCCGTGAAGTTTCGTTTTTCCTCCGCCGGAGCTTTACTTTTCACTTTTCCGCCGGCGGAGGTAAAAGTGTTACCATAGCAACATAGATACAATACAAACAGACAGCAAAATAAGCGTCAACAACTCAAGATTTATTAAACTACAATTTGTATTTATCACTCAATTTGTGACTGCATTTCTAAAAATCACTAATTTAGGAACAAATTGGTTATTATTTAATCGAACTTACTCAACAACTGCTTATCAATACGGAATTAAAACGCAATCGGAGACGCAATCTTAAAAAATAATTATTGTTGACAGTGTCCACTGACAGCTTGATGATATTCACCGACACCGTTCTAGGCAAGGCCACCTACGACTGTGGTCTAAGCCGCCTTGCGAACCCATTTATCTTTAATAAGAATTAGATATTATTACTATTAAAAAGAGATGTTTTTGCATTAATTTGTCGACATTTGAAGAAAAAACAGCATATTTTATTTGGAGGAAAAGTTACTTTTCATGGCTTGCTCTCTATTACCAGCCTCACTCCGTTCGGCTATTAAACACGAGCGCGCCATGAAAAGTATCACTTTTCCTCCATATAAAATAATATACTATTATTGTTGACTTTTATGATATCTATGCCGGTGAATTAAAATTAATCAAATTTTAACGTTTTCAAACACTTCATTTAAAGAAATGTTTTACAGAAAGATAACTAACCTCTTTACTTTGTATAATGCAACAACCCATAATTTTGTAATTTCCTAAATCGATTCGCGCGTAAATATTGAATTATAAACATAAAAACGACTTTTTCCCATTCCACCGGCTAAAGCACGGACAGAAACATTTATTGAAAGTAGAAATAACTTTTTGACTATCAAGGTATGTTGGATATGGAAATTCAGTATCGAAGCGGAGGTTCCAAAATAATTATACATCAATATACTATTGAGAAACTCTCTGTGGTTAAAAAAAATTAATTTTTAGTACCTCCGAATCTATTTCTACACAAACTTTTCAATCTTGGATAAATACAACCGATGCTTTTTTAAAACAGATTCCATATTTATTTGAAAATTCCAAATTTCAAAACGTATTAGGGGGCGGATTTAGTAACTATAAACAATTAAGTGGAGCTGATGACTTTTGGAAATAACTGAGGAAAATTAGGATCTTTGACAAAACTTAACACCTCTAATGTCGAAAACGATGATATAAATAAGTATATTTTTAACATAGAAAACTATGAAGCACACTGCCAAAAAATACAAGATTTTCTTTACATATTATACCTGAACAGGTTTTACCTATTTTAACATATATATCAGAGTACACCGTAAGGAAGATAGTTAAATTTGTTCAAAATTATTGCAGTTGAGTGGAAGAAAGATTGTGGAAATTGCAATGGATTCAATAGCATTTGATTTGATTATGAAGCAAAACGAAGGAAAATTAACTCTCCAGCGCATTAAATATCACCACAGTTTCTATAAATTGATATATAATAAAAAACGTTTTTGATGATTTTTATGATCAACATCGCTTAAAAATTCTTTTTTCCTTCTTGTTTTCAGTTTTGGATAATAATAATTTTGATTTAAATTCAGGAGAATATGAAAATATCGCTTTGCTCACAAGATTTAAATGATTTGACAATATTTAAAGATTATTTAGGAATTTTTCAATCTTATACAGATGGTAATGTACCACTAAAAAATCGTTTGATTCAACTTTAGAAAAACCTTCTTGTTCTCGAATGTATGAACAATTAAATAATATTGAGAGTACTAATTTAAACATATCAAACAATAGCTTTAGTGATGATGATGATATAATAATACCTTGTAGTCAAGAAACTCACGCCGTAAAAACTTCTTCCATTCTCAAATCTCCCTTATCAAATACCAAATCAAACTATTTCTCTTCAGATTCTACCGTTAGTAATTTAATAGTTTCCTGCGGGCAATTGCTCTAACGGTTTCGATTATGTAACAGAAAAGCCCACTTCAAACTTTTACTTCATCACTAACTAATATTATAGTAAACAATTTTTAAAATTATAGTAATCACTGAAAATAGTAATGATGCAATTCCTATTCAAAATCATAGTTTACAACTTAGCAACATTTCATGGAATTCTATAAATTCTCCACCTCCTTTTATTTGAAAATTTAATTATTGCAAAGAATCGCAAAACAGAAAACTTTAACGATACAAAAGAGACGCAAACCCAACAATCTACTGAGACTATAGTTTTATAAGCAGAAAATACATGTTTAAAAATACAAACTAAACCATGTGGTTTCGAAACACAGATGCTACAAACAAAAGAAATACAAACAAATGATAAACCATTTAATAATAGTCCATTCCCTTAATTCCTTTAATTTGAAGCAATGAATTTTAATAATTTTCATCATTTACCTGTCGAATGTAAAAGCAGCATTGGATTACGATCATTTTTGATGAGTTGGTAAATTCTATCTATTAACAACAACTCATCCCTTTCTCAGATCCCTTTAATTTAAAACAATAAATTTTAATAATTTTCATCATTTCCCTGCCGAATGTAAAAGCAGCTTCACAAGAAGACACTTTTATTTTAAGAATTTAAAATGACAATACAATGTGGGACTTGCAAACGCAATTTTAATAGAAAAGATAATATAATGGGACACATTAGACAAGTATGTGGCAAGACGTCAGAAATGACATCCATTCCTATCAATGGTAAAATGTATTGATATGTGCTATTTAATTTCTATTTCTTGTGGTTTAAATGTATAAACTGTAATTTACTACTTCGTTTTAATTTTTATTGCTTTATGTTCAAACTAACATCTAGTTTCTTTGTTTTTTCTTTTAGACGATCAAAAATATTGTAAGGATTATCGAATATCGATCAGGCGAAATATGTGGGCAAGTCACCTACGCACAACTATGCATAAAGACAATGTGGTAATCAGCAGTAAAGATGAAAAGATGGAATTGAAATTATTAAATCTGCACTTCAAAAACGCATATCGTACAGGATTTCAGCAAATGAATTTGTAGTAAGTATTAAAACATTTTTAATACAATTTTGAATAAAGTTGTGTCTGTAATAGAAGCCGAACTTAAAAGGCTAACAGCATAATTTTGTAAAAACTATTAATGATCAAAGTCAGACAACAAGTTCAAAAAGAAAATTATTTGAAAAAAAAAACAGACACAATGACCAGAGAAAAATCAAAAACCAAAACCATAGTTTGGTTTTTAATATTTGTCTTTTAAATAGTTCTCATTTGTATGGAATTTTAGCTTATGTTATTATGTATATTTCGAGATTTATTCGTTTGGTAATTTCTTTAAATAATGTAAATTATTAGAATTATCATTTTTGTTTATTTATGCTTAACATTATATTATGAGTAAGTCCATCCGCAAAAAATGATGTGTTTAAATTCTTCCAATAGACCTGTTGAAGGGTTTGGTATGTTTCATAGCTTGAAAAATTTTAATAAATAATGTTGTAAAAGTATTAATGATCAAACTCAGACAAGTTCAAAAAGAAAATTATTTGAAAAAAAAAACGACCACAATGACCAGAAAAAAATCAAGAAGCTAAAACCAGTCTGCTTTTTAATATTTGTCTTTTAAATAGTTCTCATTTGTAGGGAATTTTAGTTTATAAGTTATTATGCATATTTTGAGGTTTATTCATTTGGTAATTTCTTTAAACAATGTAAATTATTAGAATTATCATTTTTGTTTATTTATGACTAACATTATATTTTGAATACGTCCCTCCGCACAAAACTATGTGTAAATTATTCGAATAGACCTGTTGAAGGGCATGTTTCATGGCTTGTAAAATTTTAATAAAAAATAATTTTGTAAAAACTATTAATGATCAAAGTCAGACAACAACAAACAACAAAAACTATGTATTTAAATTATTCCAATAGACTTACTTTGGCCACGTAAATAGAAGTATCGGCAACGTGCCCTCCTTTTTAGTTGGCAGTAACATTTTTACTGGTTCCACAAAGCGTTAGAAGGTGCTGACAAAATATGTTTCAGAATTAAGACTAAAACCATTCAGCGCTAGTAGGTGGTCGCATTATTCAAAATTATAGAAGTTAGTCAACAGAGTTACAAAAACATTACAAATCTAGTAGATAGAAGGTAAACGCACCTAGGCATTTTATATAGCAGTTTTCTAAGTCACAATTTAAAGTTACTCTTTTTTTAATTCGAAGACTCGGATCATACTGAAAAAATCTACCGCACGGCCCTGACATCGAACGTGTCACAGCCTTAAGCAGTACCTTGAACCTGATACTATTAAATTTGGATTTAAACGTAGAGGTACGTTAAATAAGAACTATTTATACAGGATGCCCCAGAATTCGTGAGCAATTTCTCGGATTCATATAGATGAAGTGAATATAACAGCATAAGTTCATATACATTTTATCCCCACAGCTTGGCTTGTTTAGTCGCCGTGGACGGACTAGCTTTAAAACACTAATGATCATTTCTTTTACACCCTATATGATAAAGGCACAATAATAATATCTTTAGATAGCTTGAACCTTAGATTACAAGAAATGTACTCTTGCTCGAGATACCTAAACAACCGTTTTCGAGAAAAAAACCTTTTTTACGCAATGGTACCTTTTTATTTCAATACTGAATCAGAGACAAGGAAGAGACGCGCCATTCAATGTTAATGTATCAGCCGAGAGAGAGAAAGCTGCCTTGCATTCTGTGTCTGTCTTCAAGGCAAGTGAACGTAGATGGCACACGAGACAGACGCTGCCATTTGCCGGCCAAATTCAATTTAATCATATTTCCTTTTTCTATATTTCTTCACAATTTGGAGGATCGATTAAATAAATTCTCAATAATCGCATATAACTCAAAATGTCATTTATTTGGTTTTGATTAGTGATTCAAAATTTCCGGAAAATTTGAATGCTGGAAAAAAACCAGTTTTTTTCCTGGAAAAATTGGAAAAAAACGGTAAATTTCGGAAAAATTTAATTTTCATTAAAAAGAATCAAAACAGTTTTGTTCCAGGCTTGCTTTAGCTATTAAATATTTTTCAATATTTAGAAGGGTATTGTATATATATTTTATAAAAAAATGCAGCATTAATTTATCAGTGTACCGTGAATCCCCCACATCTTTACAAACAGACGAGGCGACACCATTTCAGTTGTTTCGTTGCACCTGGCTATTGATTTTATTTCGGAAATTGCTCGTTTATTAAATTTGGATGTAGGACAAGTTATGGCCAATCTAGCCCACTTTAGAACCGAAACAGCATTTTTTAGTAGAAATTCTCTATGGGAATCTGCAAACAGACCCATCCTCTTATATGACCTCACAGTCACTTATGCCAATTGCTTCCAGAATTTTAAATCGCCTCCCTCTTCCGCCTCATCAGAAATAAACTGGTCTTTACATGGTGTCATACATACCAATAAAAGGAACAGGCTAACAAAGGATAAAGTTCAAAAGCTTGTTGCCATTCAGTCTAGTTTAAAATTGGATGAAAATGACAAGCTCGTTTACAATCCAAGACCATATCCGCTTTTGGAACAGATTCATATTAATGATCACGAGCAAGATGGCGAAGGAAATGTTACGGAAAAGGAATCGGACTCGAATACTGAGTCAAGATAAATTTCCTTTAAGCGTTTTGGCGTTGGCTACATAAAGTTTTTTATTACTTTTTTTTTTGTTAATTTTACGTTTTGCATTTATATTATTTGTTATCTTCCACAGAGTAAATTTTTAGTTCTTGTTTTTGCAACATTGCAAGTTGCAACTGTTCCCAAGAGTTTGTTCCTAAGTCTGGGTTTTAGTAACGCTTTTTTTTGTTGTTTTTTTTTACCTTTTTCGTTTTGTTTTAAACTATGTTTATTTTGTTAATAAAGATAAAGAGTTTTATTTTTATATTTTAAAATAAAAATAAGCATTTTTGTCCTTGTTTTTTTTAAGCGACCTCCAGATAGTGCAAAAATATGGAAAAATCTACCTTTATCCCTTATATCGCTATTTTTAACGTATTTTTTGGGTTTTCAGTTAAATTTCTTTTTTTTCAATTTTTCCTTTTTTTTTCAATTTTTTTAAGGATTCAGTAAAAAACGGAAAAAAACCGTGTTTTTTTCCAATTTTTCGGGTTTTTTTCCAAACCATTGAATCTCTAGTTTTGATATATATTTTTCTTAGAGACAATACGAAACAATATCACTAAAAGAAATCACGCTGTAAAACTTAATGACCAAACACACTATGATCCTTCCTTACCATTTATTAAATTTAATATAAACATTGTTGGGCAAACACCCCAACAAGTGTATTAACTTGTCGTTTTTCACCCTATAGTTTGGTGATAACACCCTGTATGTCTGTAGTATGAATGAGCCTTAATTAATCTAGGAATATATTTATTTAACTCCAGGTAAACAGAAATGTATGCATTTAAAGCATTGTAGTTCAGTTACTCCTTAGTCCGAACCTGGTTTGTCGGTATAATAGAGTCCGTCATATGCAGCAATTCTCGTAAAGCAAAATGACCCTCCGTCAAACAAATCGTTATTAATCGTTCTCAATTTAATATACCCTTGTCTCAGTCAGTGTTGTGTAAACACCAATATGTCAAAGAAAGAAATAATATGCTTCCAACCTCTCAAATGAATCCTACGCGTAATTTCCCGCTTTATTGCTCCCTCCGCGCGCGTACGAAAAATTAGATTTCAGTGCAGTTCAAACTCTCACTCGAACAGCAGCTAAAGTGGCTGCTCGTTGCTCTTTCGCGCCAAAGGTCAATTCCTTATAGGCCATTTTCTCGATTTGTTGCACATATATTTGGAGAATATCTGCTGTACCTCTGTTCTCTTTGTTCAAGCGTGGACAAAGAATTTGGGCGTTTAACGCATTCTCTCTGAGGCAGAAACGCCATAGCGTCTCGTCCTGTGAAGAAGGTAAAATGGCGCTGGCTGTGGAAAATTTGTAGATTGAGCTTGACAAATTATTCCTGTACGTAAGACGAAGGTTCAAATCAAAGATTTGGTCAGATCTCTGTCCTAGCGAAGTAAGTCGAGAGCATTGAAGATTAAGGTATTCTGTGAGAAAGAAAGGTGCTAGATTTAAACATAAAAGTTCATTTCATTTAAATTCAGGAAAGACAAACGTTTCATTTTTAAATTGAATAATCAAGACTTTTTTAGTAGATATCTTTATATATTTAGTGTTTATGTGTGAATGAGTGAATGCATGAAAGTAGTGTAGAAATTGTATATATTTATCATATCAAATGCAAACGAATAATTGCATTACTAAAGTACTTAATACCTAAGATACCTTTTTCAATTTAAAACCTCTGTATAAAACCCCCACCACCCTATTTTAACACGGTCCACTAATTTGATTCTGGTTCATTATACAGTTAATTGTCACCCCCACCTTTATGGTAATAAATAATTACAAAATTAGTTGTTTATCCCGACCATAAATCTGGTCGCATTCGAGCCGGATAGTTAAATTTCTCAAGGTCCTTCGAAAACAGTGAATTGGAACTTGAATTAAGAGGTTGTCAGCACTTCATTTAATATAGTTTAGTTTAGTTTAACTATTTATTCAATCAATAAGTTACAATACATTAATGCATAAGTAACACAGGACCCCAAATGGGGTATAGATCCCGTCAGTACAATATATACCTCGCATATAACAATGTAGATATATACAATATAACATAATATACAATTTTCACTTTACAACCTGATACAGACCAATCTAGCCAAATATGCCACCCAAACTGCCATCCTGAAAAAACTCACTTAAATCATAGTAGGCTCTTCCCCCCAGAAAAAATTTAATTTTAGAAACAACCCTTCTTGGTGGCTGCTGCCTTAGGGCAAGCGGAAATGCGTTCCATACTTTTAAAATATTATGAAGTATATTTCTTTGAACAAATGAAAAATTGGGTTTTTCTGGTCTTAAATCAGCTTTGAATCTTGTTTCGTATGGATGCTCCACATGTCTGTTAACAAAGAGTTAGAAGTTATTTAGGAGGAATTTAACACATTCAAGAATATAGAGACTGTAAAGAGTTAGAATACCAGTTTCCTGAAATGCTCTTCTACAGTTATCCCTGTATCCCATGCCCAGCACAATAACACATCGCTTTTGTTGGATTCTATTGAGTTTCCCCAAAATATTATACCATAGGCAATCCGAGACTGCACATAAGCGTAATATGCTGTAAGAGCCGTCTGCCAACCAATATTGTTATTAATAATTCTGAGTGCATAACCATATTTACCAATTTCCCCTGCAAGTTGTTGTATATGGGACTTCCAGCACATTCTCCGATCCAGCCTAACTCCCAAAAATGACACATTTTCAGCTGCTTTTAATTCTGTGTCCTTGTAATCTAAAGAAAAGTCACTTTCTGATTGAGAAAAGTGGATCAGCAAACCAGTTCCTCCATGGAGTCCAAAGATTCTCTCATACTGTCCATGCATGCCTGTCGACCAATTTCACTGAAAACCTTGGAGGTGTCATCAGCATAGAGGACTATATCACCATCAGAAGCGCAGATAAGGTCATTAGTGTAAACTATAAAAAGTAGTGGACCCAGGATAGATCCTTGCGGGACGCCCCTCCTAATGCAGCTACTATCTGAGGTGACACGCTCTCCCAAACTGTTGGACTCAATGACACACTGTTCTCGCCCTCTGAGGTACGACTCAATCAGACTCAAAGCCACTCGCCTTATACCATACCGCTCGAGCTTGGAGCAAAGTAGTGCATGGTCCACACAATCGAAAGCCTTCGATAAATCAAGAAACATGGCTGCTGTCGCTTTTTTATTGTTTAGTGATGTTAATATCCTCTCTAGGGCCTGATACACAGCTCTGATTGTAGATTTCTTCTGTCGGAATCCATTTTGCATATCTGATATTATCTGAAAATGATCGAGAAACCCAACCAGCCTGGAACACATCACCCCTTCAAACACCTTACTAACATTTGATAGGAGGGATATGGGCCTATAGTTGTTAAAGCTGCTAGGATCGTTTTTTTTTTATAAATTGGCTTGATCAGTGCTTTTTTTAGTAAGTTTGGGAAAACCCCTTCCTGCAACATGATATTTATTATGCGGGTTAAAGGAAGTGCTACAATATTTGCTACCCTTTTTAGAAGTTGAACTGGAATATTGTCATGCCCTACAGATTTTGTATTTTTTAAAGTATTTATACAATTTACAACTTCGTCTGATGTAACTGGCTCCAAAAAGATGCTATGAGGATTTATTGGAATTTTTGAGTGGTCAGTTTCCCTACCTCCCCTTATATCTGGACATATAATTTTAAAGAAGTCATAAATATCATTTAAAAGTTTTTTCTGTGGTTTATGTGGAAAATTTTTAAAGATAGACTGCCTTTCATTTTCTGGTTTTGTTGTGCCCTTTACTAAATTCCAAGTTGCTCCATTTTTTTGTTTTGTGGATCTTTTTTACAAAAGTTTTATTTGGGCAGACCAAATTTAGTTTTTGTTGTAGAATGTTGTTAAATATGTGTTATGCTTGGTTGACATCGGGCGCCCCCAGCACACTACCCCAATCTTCGCCCTGAAGCTCCCAATAATATTGCTCCAGACGAGTCTTTGAAAAAGATCTTTTGGTAAAAGTAGTTTCTTCTGTTAATTTGGTTTCTGAAAAACTCATACAGATGTGCTGAGCATGGTGGTCAGAGAGAGTCGATACTATGACTGAGGCATCTCTATATTCAGAATTGACAAAAATGTTATCTATACACGACGGCACGACGCAGTTTTTTTTGTTACCCTAGTAGGCTCAAAAATAGTCTGTACAAAGTTGAAAGTGTTAAATAGATCTAAAAATTTTGCTTTTTCTGAACAATCATCTTGAAAATTTATGTTATAGTCCGCACAACAAACAATGTTAAAATTTAAAAATTGCCTATGTAAAATTTCTAAAACGTTCCCTAAAATTTCCAAAAACACATTAAAATTTCCTAGACATGTACGATATAAACAAACAATTATTATTTTTTTTATTCTTACTTATCACAGCGCAGAATTCACCCTGTCCTTCAATGCTGCACTCGACTATCTTCTCCATGTTTTCAAAGTCATTATGCCTCCGGTTTACCAATATACAGGCGCCCCCATGCTCGATTTCTGAACGTGCATATGAAGATGTAAGAGTGAAACCATCAATTTTGATAAAATCTACCTCAGACGGCTTCAACCAATGTTCGGTTAGGCACAATATATCTTGTTAATTCTGCAAAGTATTCATAAACAGCTCTATTTCGTTGGTTTTATTACGAAGACATTGAATGTTTTGGTGGATTACATTAATATTTATAGGCACGGAGTCATCATTTACCTGTTGTTCTGGTAATTCTTCTTTTGGGATTGCGTCTCGCCAGGTTTTTTGTGAATATGGAAAAAATGGTTTATTGCAATGCTATTTCGCCATAATTCTGGAGCCATTACCCTGTCCCTCCTCAGGACTTCCAACTTGAAAGAGCATTTGAATTGTTGTTTGGTTTTCATTTTGTAGCACTTGACAGTTATCCCAGTATTTGCTTCTACATGTTCTTGTACCTGCTTTTCATCTACATCTGGTTTAAAGCCTGATAGAAATAGATAAGATTTGGGTTTGGCCGGTCCCTTTTTGCAAATGTTGTCCTTTTTCTCGTTACCAGTTTCCAGCCTTGATCCTCGGGTTCGCTTGATCCATTGGAATTGGACGTCTTTAAATAATCGGGGGTAATTTCTGCATTTTCTTTCTTGTTTTTTTTGCTTCAGCAGCATGGTTTTCTTCAGAAATGACAGAAGCCCCGCGTTTTTCTATGTCACTGTCAACGTCAACATTTCCACTGTCAATGTCAACGTCAAAATTTCCAGAATTTCCACTGTCAATGTCACTATCAGATGGAATTACAATGACATTGACATTTTGTGCGCCTTCTTGTTGGTTCTGGATACCTGGTTCTAATTGCTTAAAGTTGGCAGCACTGCAGCTGGTTTGACGGATGAGAGATTCCCTTGATTTCGCGCGTTTTTCCTTGTTTACATTTTCCTTACTCTCCAATTTTCCCTGCAAATGCTTTACTTTCTCCTTCAGCAGCTCAATATTTTCTTCTAAGATCTTGAGTTTCTTTTACCAGCATTTCCTGGGAATGATTTTTTTAAGTTATGTCACTCTCCTTTGTTTCACAGCATATCAGCCTTGTTAAATCGATGATTGTCACCTTTTTGGAGTGATCTCTCACAAGACACGACTTATGAAAGATATTTCCACAATTAATACACACCATGCAATTTGCATGTTTCGTTTTATGGCACTTATAATACTTTAACTCGGGATCGACGTCGACATCGACCTTCTCACTTTCCGCCATTTTTATACCATATATATTTGTTTATGATGTTGCCACATATGTTATTATTATTATTTACTCTAAATTGAATTTGTTTACTGTAACTCTTTGTCGCGCCATTTTTTTTGAATTGATGGACTTCCTGAACCTCGCAGAACTCTTGCTGCATACCAGGGCTGCTCCAAAAGTGAAAGACTTTCGTGGTAAGTGATACGAAACTCTGTAATTGACTGATAATAAAAACTTGTGTACTGTGTTTAGCTACTCATATGACATATTGTTAGCACTGTTTTATTTCTGTACTTGATATTTGGTTGATATTTTCGCATTTCTATTGATATTTGTATACTTGTCGTACTGTTTATTTTGAAAATATTTCACGATGACTTATGAACAGTTGAAAGAACAGCGAAGCAGTGTCAAGGGTCGAATCACACGAATAAGTAAGTGGATGCAAGCAAATGCAGACATTGAAAATTAAAATAAACATTTTGTTTTAAGACAAGATGGACTAGAGCTTGCCTTCAGTAGTATAAGTATAATGAAATTCAAGACTCGATTTGGTGTATACCTGGGTATGAAACGCTTGACACTGAAGTTCGTGAGGATATGGAACAAACTTGCTATGATTTATTAGTTCAGATACAAAAACGTATTGAGACGTTAGCTTCACTCTCTCAAGTTGTTCCAAATTCTCAATGTGTAGCTCAGCAGAGCCCCCCTCCCCTTTCTGTAAGATTATCAGAGATAAAAATCAATCCTTTTAATGGTAAAATTTCTGAATGGAACTCTTTTATACAATTGTTTGATACATTAATCACCGATAATACCTCAATAAGTAACATTCAGAAATTCATGTACTTAAAGTTATTTTTGAGAGACGAACCCCTAAAAATCATTGAAAGCTTACTCGCGACAAATTATAACTTTGAAGTTGCACTTAACTTATTAAAAGAAAGATATGAGAACAAGTTATCAGTGATTAATGCACATTTCATTTCGCTATCAGAAATAGAATCTGTTGTAAAATGTACTGGTCCCAATTTAAGACAATTTGTAACCGATCTAAAGAAAATTAGATTTTGGCACTCGTAAAGCCTTTGAAACAGAGCGAGATATAAACATGTTGCCAAACCTTGCTTAATTTCTTGATTTCTTACACAAAAGATGTACTATATTAAAAAACTTGTCTTCTGTAGAAAGTATTCAAGAAAAATCCTACAAAAGGAGTCTCGTTGCATGTAAAACAACAAAATAAATCAGCTCTGTGCAGTTTTTGCAATTTAAAGTCTCATAAAATATACATTTGTGAAACATTTTGAAAGTTAAACTTGTCTGAGAAGCAGAATTTTGTTCAAAGTAAAAAACTTTGCCTCAACTGTCTCGGTACTAGTCACTCGAGGAGTCAGTGTACCTCAACCAAATGATGTCCTTTGTGCTCTTAAAAATATCATACTTTTTTGCATAACCCTCAATTTCACTCATCTCAAAACGGATGTAATCGCCCCTTTCAAGATACTAGTTTTGACAATTAAAACTCAGCAGCCCACGGTAGTCAAAATAGTCAGCCTATGAATAGGCACCCTCTTAATACTGGCAACAGAAGTCAGTCAGGTCTCTTTCAAGGGCGTGATGCACTGCCTCCTCAAAATAGAGGATCCCGTCAAAATAGAGATTTCCCTCAGAATAGAACCCCCCCTCAGATACATCAGAATAGAGGCCCCCTTTTAATGCAAATGCAGAAAATCAGTCACAAGGTGCAAATTCATTGAATTTATCTACTCTCTCAAATAATAATTCTCATGTTTTGTTAGCTACAGCCCGTGTAATTCTGTTTGCTGCTAATGAACGTCCTGTTCATGCAAAAATTATTTTAGACTCTGCAAGTCAGAACTCTTTCATAACAAATCAGCTCATAGAAGAGTTAAACTATGTTCCTTATAATAAATCACTTAATATAAGTGGAATTTCTCAAGGCAGTATGAAGTCAAACAAGATGGTTGATTTGAGACTGTACTCTAATGTTTATAATAACAGAAGTTTTAAGTTCCCGGGCGCGATGAAATAAAGACTGCTGCACCCTCTTCAATACCCCAGGATTGTTTCTTATTTTTTGGCAATGAAAAGAGATTATTTCCAGTAGTTGTTCCTTAGCCTCTACTGTAGTAGGTTGGTTTTTGGGTTAGCCCTCAAAGGATCGTGGAAGCCCCGCAAGGGGTCTTCCTCGACCTAGCCATTGCTCTCGGATACATATTTAGTGCTCTCGCACAGCACGACTAAGATGTAGCGGGGCACCATCATGCATAAATCAAATGTTTAATCGGGTCTCTATCGGAGCATCTAGAAGATTTTAAGAACACACGATGGAAATGAAAACTTGAACAATGCTAAATTAATTATGCAATGCATGTATTTTTGTGTGTTCTATATTCACAAAGTAATACAAAATAATATTTACAACATAAACGCGCGTTTGCTAGCCATGTTAGCATCATTAGAAGATATTTTAATCAGCCCCTCTCAATTATGTATTGAAGAACGTGTCAGCCGAAAACTGGATACTTTCGCCAAAGTTTTGACTGAGAGCAACAAGGACTTGGTAAAATTTTTAGTTGAAAAACAAGCCCAGGAATCAATCAATGAAAATGCTCGAATAACGGCACCACCGCAATTTGTCAACCAACCATCAGCTGATTCCCGTCAACCTCAAAGAAGAAGACTGCCCAGCCAGTCCAGCGCCAGTGTTGCCACTTCTACTGCTGGCGGGTCAGGGCCCGGGTCCAGCGACCATGAGAACGGTATTGATGTCGACGCAGCGGAACCGTTCACCGTAGTTGAACATAAGAGAAGAAGAAGAAGGATTAACTCGAAGTCACAAAACGACTCGAGCGGAACCTGCGGAACAGAACAAGTCCGGCCGGTTAAGGAAGTCCGAGAAACGAATTCGGAAAGTAGAAGAAGAAACGGGTATCCTAACCACAAAAACGATAATCACAAACACCAAAATAAAAATATTATTTAGGGAAATGCCGTTTTCGATGGTGAAGATAATTTTGCTTGTTTAGATAGATCGGTTTATTTTTATTTGGGCCGGGTTAAAATGGGGACGTCTCCGGAATTTATTAAAAGGCATATTAAGAAGCATTGTCCGAATTCCAAGTTTGTTAAAGTCGAAATGTTGCCAGTAAAGGGAAATACCAGTTCATTTAAGGTTTCTATTGATTCTAATTCAAAAGACAGTTTTATTCAGCATGAAATTTGGCCTAAAGGTATAGTATTAAGAAAGTTTTGGGTTAAGTCTTTTAAAGGTGCTGGTCAAAAATTTCCGGAGGCTCTTCAGAACCAAAACAAAGGGTAAGAGTTTCTAATATTAAGGATGTCTCTAAGCCTCTTGTCTATTATTTGAATGCAAGTGGTCTTAGAACAAAATTGCAAAGATTTAGGGATGCTGTAAGTTGTAGTTGTTATGATGTCGTAATGATAGCAGAAACATGGCTCACTCCAGACTATTCTGAGTCTGAGGTTAGTATCAATGATTATGTAATTTACAGGCATGATAGAGTTGTTGGTCAGAACACTTCAAAGAGGCGTGGAGGTGGAGTGATGATTGCAATAAAAAGGAATCTGGGTGCGCATTTGATGGACATTCCCATTGTTAACTCGGATATTTATCAGATATTTGTTTCATTTAAGTTGAAAGATGATAATGTTATTCTTGGCTGCATCTACATTCCATCTCCATCGCCTTTGGGTGCGTATGAGGATCACTGTCAGACCTTAGAGTTTATGAGACTCATCCAGGTAGTTCTTTTATACTGGTGGGGGACTACAACTTGCCTAGGGCTAAATGGGGAAATGACTGTATGGGGTTCACACTACAATGCTCGGAAAATGATGTTGCTAATGTTATCGCAAACAACTTTAGTTTTTACAGCTTTTTTCAGAGCAACTCGGTATTGAATAGTCAGGGAGTCAGGTTGATTATATCCATTTTTCTAATTTGAGAGCTCGGTGTGAAATTTTACGCAGAAAATGTTATGAACAATATTTGAATAAAATCGAAAATAATTTGTCAAATGATCCTCGATATTTTTGGTCATATATTAACAGCAAAAGAAATGGGTATAGTCTTCCTCAGAAGCTGTCTTATAACGGTAAATTTGCGGAGAGCCCGGAAAGTGTATGTAATCTCTTCTCTGAATATTTTTCTTCGGTGTACTCTACAGAGGTGGTGGTTGGGACTCCTACTTATCAATTTGATAACACGGTAAGTCTGAGTAGCCTTGGCTTCTCCTTGGAAGAGATTGTCAATGCCATAATGGGATGCAAGGATAGGCTTAGTGCAGGACCTGATGGGATACCGGCTTTTTTTCTGAAGAGATGCATTTGTACCTTGGTCATGCCAATTTCTTCAATCTACAACAAGTCTCTAAGGTTGGGTATTTTTCCCAAGTTTTGGAAGAAATCTTTTTTAACCCCAATCTTTAAATCTGGAGGTAGAGAAGATGCTTCTAACTACAGAGCAGTTTGCAACCAGTCAGAGATGCCTAAAATACTAGATCACATGGGGTGCTGTTGAGTAAGCTGAAGGCTTTGGGAATTTTTAATCCTCTTCATTCATGGATATATGATTACATCACTGGAAGGTCCCAGTTAGTGAAGATTGGTGGTTGTGTCTCAAATGAGATTGTTGTATCTTCTGGGGTGCCTCAGGGTTCTTACTGTGGCCCCGTCCTTTTTTGCTTGTTTCTAATTGATCTATCCCAGAGATTTAGATTCTGCAATGCCTTGATGTTTGCTGACGTTGTGAAGCTGTTTAAGGAGGTTAGGTCTTTGGAGGATGCTTTGTGTCTTCAGAGAGACCTGGACTCTTTTTTGAGTGGTGTGGAATGAATATGATGTCTTTAAACATTTGTAAGTGTCACAAAGTCTCATTTTCACGTAGAAAAGATCCTCTAAACTTTATATACTATTTTGACCACACCCCACTCAATTGTAAAATGCAGGTATCTGATCTTGGGGTTCTGATTGACTCTAGAATCACATTAATCAGATTACATCAAAAGCTATGAGAATGCTGGGCTTTATCCAGAGGTCCTCATCTGAATTCTCTATATTTACCTTTAGGAGGCTTTATTGCTCACTGGTTCGTCCAATTCTAGAGTACTGCTCAGTTGTTTGGTCTCCCTCATATCATTGCTACATCAACCAAATAGAGAGGGTACAAAATAAATTCTTAAGAACAGCAGCCTTTAGGTCTGGTTATCGGAGAGAGGAGTATGAGTATGAGTGGATCCGAACCAGTTTAAATCTACCATCATTGGAAGCAAGGAGAATTCTTACTGATATGGCATTCCTTCACAGAGTTATAAATGCAGCCATTGACTGCCCTCAGTTATTGGCTTTGGTACAGTTGCGAGTACCCACTGGTAATAGACAGTCTGATGGTTTCTTTTTACCCTTCCACCGCACTAATTATGATATTAATGAACCAATGACTCGTCTATCTTGTAGGGCTAACAGTTTAGCTTAACAAATACATTTTTTTGAAAATAAAATTGTTAAATTTAAAAAAGATGTTTTGAAAATTGTGAGATAAATGGGTGGTGTTTATACAGTGTGTCCAAAAAAGTATGCAACATATGGGAAACTTCTTTATTATTGGATTCTCAGAAAATTTTATTCTTCATAAAAGTTGGTGCTAGCCCTAAAACAGTAAACGAGTATTTCAAATTTTACGTACTGCTTTTAGTGCGGACGCAAATGTCATTTTTCCGAAATCGCGTCAAGAGTAAATTACCTTAATTTATAAAGATACAGCAAAATCTTATAAGGAAAAGTTCTTCCAAATTAAAAAAGTAATCTAAATATGAAATTTTAGTTAAGTACATCAATTTTTAATTTCCCTTTTTTTCTCAAACGTTACGCTATCGGTGAATGCTTTGTTCTTTTGTTAATAGTATACTTGCCAGGCAACTTCAAAATTTATTGAAAGTAGACATTAGTTACATAGTTGCATAATGTTTCAGTTTTTACAGAGATAAAAGCCAGTTTAGGTATCAGTGTGTTGCAAACACATTTAAACAATTTTGGTCCAAAATAATTGTCCACAATAATTATTACAAAATACAATTGGAATGACTGACTCAATAATAATTAATTTCATACGTCAGAGCGTAAGATTATTGCTATTTATTTGTTTTTATTCCAAATGGCCTACTCTTCAAGACCAAATATTTTATATGGCTTTTTAGGATACTTGGGCATATTTTACTCATCGGGTGCAACAGATAAATAAATTATTAGTTGTTTTACATGAAATGAAAAGAGTTGGGTCTAATCATGATTTTGAGTGGAAAAAACTTTGATTCAAAAGTGTTTAAATGTGTTTGCAACACACTGATACCTAAACTGGCTATTATCTCTGGAAAAACTGCAACATTATGCAACTATGTAACTAATTTCTATCTTAAATATATTTTGAAGTTACTTGGCAAGTATACTAATAAAAAAAGTACAAAAAATTCTCCAGTGGCGTAACGTTTAAGAAAAAATCGAGAAAAAAAAAGAAAAATTAAAAGTTGATGTACTTAACTCAAATTTCATATTTAGATTACTTTTTTAATTTGGAAGAACTTTTCCTTATAAGATTTTGCTGTATCTTTATAAATTAAGGTACTTTACTCTAGACGCGATTTCGGAAAAATGACATTTGCGCCCGCACTAAAAACAGTACCGAAAATTTGAAATACTCATTTACTGTTTTAGGGCAAGCACCAACTTTTATCAAAAATAAAATTTTCTGAGAAACGAATAATAAAAGAGTTTTCCATATGTTGCATACTTTTTTGGACACACTGTATGCTGTTGAATTTTAGTGATTGTAATATTTTAATTTATGATTGTTGTTAAATGTTATGTTTTGGTTTTTAAGGTTCCATGTTTATTGAGCTTCATGAGTTATCTGTGTTTTATATTTTTTATCATAGCATTTGAAGTTTTCAGAAGTATCTAGTAGCCTAGCTTAAGTATTATTACTTGTTGTTTTAGTTTACTATTATGTATATTACCTTGTTGTAAATGGTTTGCCGTAAATAAATAAATAAATAAATAAATAAGTATTAATTAATCAAGTAAACTCTATCCTGGTTGATCTTCATTTGTATCGTACTCTAAGAATGAAACAATAGGTTTATGGTTACCGAAATATTGAGACAAATCCAGTTTTGCCGAACGAGTATAACACCGATGCATTTGGTATCTCTGTCTCGCACAACTAATTGTTTCTCTCCCTCGCTTGGCCCAGTTGATTTCACCCGAATGAGCGTGACATCTCAGTCTCATTCACTACCCAGGAAAAAATGTATTGAACGCGCTTAAAAAGGTTTTCGCTTCGATAGAAAGCGCTGTTTAATCAACCTAGTGGAACAAACAGATCTACCAAATGGTTCCTTAATATCCCTGCCCATATATTGGTTGATGGAAATTATGTATCGCTGATATCGCCACAATTATAGCATGGGGATGTTCGTCTGGCCAAATATGTAGATTGTACGCTTTAATTATGCCATTTTTCGTAAATCCTGATCATCTGAGAACAGCATTCTTCTAATAAAATTCTGGTTATTCCCTTTTTTTTGTAATAACCCGTTCGCAAGATTCTTGCAGGAAAATCTTCCAGTCCAAAAGCATGTACTTTTTGCAAATGTAAGGGATGAAGTAATAGTTCCTGGTGGATTTAGAAACGCCTTATTGAGCTTCAAGCTTCCTGATAGTTTGGGTTAGTCGAGGGATCCTCATCCAGGAAATTTAAATGTGAACTGTGCGCGCAGTTCTTTGGACGCCAGCATTAGTACCACTCTTACAAATTTACGTACAAATAGTACATTTCATAGTACATTAGAAGTTCTATTCATTTCGGAGTTCGGCGGTTATTGATTGTTTACAAGGGATATGATAAAAATATCAATTTAAACAGTTCTTGCCAGTAATAATAATAATAATAATAAACACAATTCTTACCAATCTCTCTTAGATGTTGATCAATTATTTCAAGTGTTTTTTTTTTCTGGGATTCTACGATTAGGAAGTCGTCCTGCATACAATCTCTTAGCTTTTAAAGCATTACAAGAAGCAAGCCCGTAAGTCAAGTGCTTATCCGTATACTCATTAAATGTGTATTCCATTTTGAAATGATTGGTAAGACTGTAAATTGTCTTATTTCAAACGTATTACGAGAAATAATATTTATAACTGACAACTAGCATCAAAATCACCTGACATGACATGCTTGTGGGTTTTAGGATGGACACAGCAGGCTTAACGTTCATATTGATTTTACTGGAAAACGGTGCATTTTATCGAAATCGAAAATAAGACCATCTTTTTTGTAGCCTAAATTTCAAGCTGTCTAAAGATATTATTGTTCAGAGGGAGTGGAAAAATTAGCAATATTAGATAAAGCTTGTTCGTCTCAGGGAGCCAAAAGGCACAGTTGTAATCAGGTCTTGCTATTATACATCATATTAAAAATTTAATAAATTACCTTAAGTACTTTAAAAGTTATTCAAGAAAATTCGATTTCCGGGAGCGTAATTTAGCGGCTTCCTGTAGGAAAAAAATGTATGAACTTATGACGTTATTATCACTTCGTCTATATGAACCCGAAAGATTGGCCACGAATTCTGGGACACCCTAAATATGATTGTTGTAAAAATGAATACTTTTATATAAGGGAAATTCTAGACCCAAAATAATATGCGAAATATCGAAAATCACATCGAAACCAGGTGATTCAATTCGCCTGGTTTTGACACCCAAAAAAATTTCGGGTTTCTTTTTTGAATTAACGCGCAGTCTATTTATAAAATAAAAAAATAATTATTAAACTTGAGAGAGATATCACCGATACAGCCATTAGATAAAATCAATGATTAAAAATATAAAAATTATTTTTTTACTGCATATTATAGGGAGGCGGCTGATGGTAAGCTTGAGGGTTCATTTGTTGCCTCTGAAGATGGGCCACCAGGGCGGGACTCGGTTGATTACCCCCCGGGCCACCCTGCTGTTGTTGTTGTTGCTGTTGCTGCTGCTGTTGTTGTTGCTGCTGTTGTTGTTGCTGCTGTAAAGCGATCATCTGAAAAATATATATATTTATTACCTATATGCCGACATATCGGGTGTTCCGTATATACTTAATGATAGAAAATTGTCAAATTGTAAAATGCTATATCAAATCAAATTTATTTATTTTAAGAAAATACAAGAAAGACCATCATGTATTTAATAAATAGTGTCAAAAATAAAAATGTAAAACATATAAAGACATGTCCTAACTAAATTTAAAAAAAGAAAAACTATAACACTTAAATACAACAGATTAAAAATTGTTACATCTCACAGTTAAAATAACAACCATTACACTGTACATGACAAAACTACTGAAACAGATTAATATTCCTAAAGAGAATGTAAACACCGATCAAGCCCCATGCGACAAAAACTCGGCAACGGTATAAGGCTGAACTTCTGTTATGAACTCTAATATCCTCCTCTTAAACACACTCACCCTTCGCTCAAGCGTGATATCAGCAGAGATTCGGTTATGATATTGAGGAAAACCGCTTATTTAAAATATTATTTCCTTAGACTTTACACATTCAGTTTTGGAACACCCTATATATAGAAAAAAAAAGAAAACAAATCATATATTGAAGTCGGGTTTTGCGAGGTGTTCTCTAAAAGATCCAAAAACGTATCGTTCGAGAGCGGAGGCAGAAAATCTTAAACTGGCGCAGTGAATAGTTTATTTTGTGAATGGTTTTTCTTTTATGATGTAAAGAGCTATTACAGGTCAGTAAAATGAAATTCATAATATTGATATTAGCATAATATGTACAAGTATTGCTTTTATTCTTATGGATAGTTCCTATTCGATGGTATAAAATGTATATGTATTTAATTAAATCGTTTAAATGAAATGATCATTCTAGAGATATTGGTCCAAATTGCAACTAAATAGCTGGGTAGCCTCCGTAATCCAGGACCTCAGTACTTGCCAGCGGCGTCTGGCTAATTAACAGCAACCTTTTTAGTTTTAAATGTATGGTTACAAGTGTGAAACCACGAATTGTGACACGGGAGACAGTAATTTAATTAATTATTATAGTAATAAAGGTTATACAGCATATTTTGGTTTAGCAATTTAGATCGAGGGTTTCTCTGCCGTACTCTTTCCCCTCATGAATTTCAGGCTGAGTCCGGCACGTTTTTCTCTAATAATTTGGCACGTTTTCTCTAATAAGTTAGGTGTATTAGGAAGATGTGTTTTAATTTACATGACGCACCTTTCCCTCAAATCTCCCTAATTTTGTTATAGTCGAACGCATTCTCAGTAAGTAAAATTGTGCAAGATATAATAATAACACAACGTAGATCTAGTATTGTGTTCATGAATTGGCAAATATTTAGTAAAAAGGTGTTTATTTAAATGTAGAAATACAACACACTCATAAACATGCATTCCAGCGATGGTAAGTAAACCATGATGTCTAAAAACCCCCCGGCACGTTTCAAGACGTCCCATACCAAATATAATTCTTGTGGTCCTTTTCTGAATAACAAATACTTTGTGTGCATGTGACGAACCTCATAATTATCGAGCCAGTTAGCATGGTAAACTACAAGAAGGGTCCTGACGTCAAGATAATTTTTTAAGACTCGTATCAGGTAACTGCAGCTCTTGAGCTTACCAGCGACATAGTCAACCTCCCTACCCCAATCTAAAAAGCAGCCCAAATATATTCCAAGAAAATTTTGTGTCTGATGTTATGTTTATGTTCTGAGAAAGAACAACTGCTTGCTCAGGGAATATTAAAGACTATTGTTTAGTTCTAAAAAAATTTGATTTATTAGCATTTAAAATGAGCCTGTTTTCGTTAAACCAGCTTTGAGCATCAGAAAGACACTGCCGTCCCACCCCAGCACACCCTCTAAAGATGGTGCCACAACAACCATATTTGTGTCATCGGCATAGTTAATGATAGAAATACTGTCTGTAGTAACCTCATTAATGTAACATAAAAAAAGAAAAGGCCCAAGAACACTGCCCTGGGGCACACCCATGGCGAGCGATCTACCGGAAAAAAAGTAGCGCTGTCCATCCCTATACACCACTAGTCTCTGTGTGCGGTTTGTCAGATAAGACTGAATCCACTTTTGTGGGGCACCCCTAACTCCATAGTTATAAAGGTTATCCAGAAGAATCTCATGGTAGATACTGTCAAAAGCCTTGGATAAATCTAAGAATGAGGCAAAAGCCACCTATTTGTCCTCAAGACAGGCAACTATCCGATTGACAAAATCAAAAAGTGCTTGGATATTGACTTTCCCTGCAAAACACTATGTTGCCCAGAATTAATCATATTAAACCTTTCAAAAAATTTTATTAGTTGAGCATACATAGCTCTTTCAAGTCTTTGAAAACGATGTCAAAAGACAGGTCGATAATTTTCAGGAAGTGTAGGATCGCCTTTTTTTAAAAAGTGGCCCAACAATGGCAAATTTGAGACTATTTGGAAAGATACCAAATGTGAAAGAATTATTAATTACATAGCCTAAGGGCCTTATCAACTCTTCCGTACATTAACTTCGTGGATATTTCGTCAAAATCTGTAATTTTTACTTTTAAGTTCAGCTATTATATGCCTAACCTCCAGTGGGGTAACTGGTGTCAAGAACATAGAAATAATGTTATAATGGCCCCTATTGACATAATTCACCAAATTTAAGTTGCTGACAAGCAAAGGAGCAGCCTCGACCATAAAATTGTTTAATTTTTCACTAACTAGACGTGGATGCCCTGGAATACCCACATTAATATTATTCTTACTAACCCCCTTAATATAATTTACGATTTTCCATGCACACTTTAATTTATTGTCACTGAACAACCCTCTGAGCATAATAATAGTAATCTTTACGAACTGCTTGCAGCAATTCATTATACTCAATTTTTTTATTATTATAGTCATTCCTATAACCCTCATTAGCCCTACTCAATACCAAAAGAATGTCTAGCTCTCTCTTACAATCAGCCACTCTAGGTGTTACGATACATATTTAGGCGATTCTTATTATTTACTTTAATCCTTCTAAGTGGAAAGCAGCTATTAAATATAGGTATCAGCGTATGCATAAAAGCATTCCACTGGCCCTCAACATCACACTCTCTTTCATCATATATCAAATGCTAATCCTGCTTAGCCAAGGCATGTTTAAAAAGATGTTTACCATGCTCATTAAACAATCTTTTGTTCAAAAATTTAGATGATTTACATAGGTTAAAAGTAGTTTTTTGACCAATATGATCGGAAATTTGAGTAGGTAATAATTTGGCTGAAAAGGATCCACAATTGGTAAAAATATTGTCAATACAAGTACCAGTGCCCCTCGTACTCTCGAGTTTGTACAGTTATAGATGAAAATAAATTATATGAACTCATTAGCTACCGAATCTCTGCCATCAACAAGAAGATCAAAGTTGCAGTCTCCCGCAAAAAAAAATAACATTATCACCAATAACTTTACTTAGAATAATTTGAGTTTTCTGGAAAAAAATTTCAGGATCTGACGTAGGTGTACGGTACACAACCAGGCTGACCACTCGGGCACCTGGAAAAATCACTTTCACAGCCGCACACTCAAAATCAATGTCCTCAGTCAGGTGCTCGGTGAGATCCAAACGGGTCTTCCATGCTGTGTAGATTGCAAAGCCCCCATGACAGCCCTCATCGGTCGGTGGTGGTTGGTCCAAATCCCGAAATAAATATCCATTTTCATTGAACATTTTCTTGACTAGGTGCCGCCACAAAAAAGTTATTTATATTCTCCCTGGTTCCCCGTTTGAGGTCTTTTGGTTTATTGATTTCCGATTGACTAGTTGCCATCCATTATCAATATTTTCATTAGACTGCCCAGCAGTAAGCTCCACACTCTGTTCGTTCTCAGGAATTTGTATGCATACTAACTTAACTAGTAACGTTGATAAGTGATTGGAAACCTGTAATTATTTCCTTGTCGGAAACTCATGTACATGCTGATATTGGTATGGCTGAACTGTCTATTGATGGCTACAAAGTTGAACAATGTTTGACAACAAATAAAAGAACTGGTGGTGTCATGGCCCTAATAAAGAATGGTTTAAAATATAGTTTAAGGGATGTACAATGTATACAGGATTATGTGTGATTATTGTCGATCGAAGTGTGTTTGTCCATTGCAAGATTTCTTTTAACTGTATTGTATCATCCACCTCAAAATGAAAATGCTAAGTTTGCTGACTTTTTTAATAAATATCTTGGCCAGGTCAGTGATTTTGTCGGTAGTAACATTATTTTCGGAGATTTTAATTTTGACTTGTTAAAACCATCATTTTACAGCGATAAGATCGCATCGATTATTTATTCAAATGGATTCTCTCAAATTGTTGATCCTCCAACGCGCATCACGGATAGAAGCAAAACATTAATTGACTATATCGTAACTGATAACAAGAATTTTCCATTTAATGTACACCTCACACCCAAAATTAGTGATCATTGTATTTTGTCTGTTCATCCTACTAAAAAATTTAAATTAGACTGTGATACTAGTATTTACCATAGATCTATGAAAAATTATAATTTGGATCAGTTGCAGGATGGTTTGTTGAATAGCACTTGGAATGAAGAGAGTGGGGATGTCAATGTTTTGGCAAATGTTTTTGTAAATAATATATTAGGTGTTTTAAATGTAATGTGTCCCGTCAAAAAAATTGTGATAAAACAAAGATATATGCATAAGACTTGGATCACCGAGGATATTCGACAGAGTATGCATGAAAGGGATAGATTGTATACTAGAGCGGTTAGAGGAAATAATAATGAATTCTGGACAGAATATAAAGTGAAGAGAAATTTAATAGTTAGTAAAATAAAAATTGAAAAAGATAAATATTATAGAAATGTGATTGATAATAATAGCAATTCTCAGGAAATGTGGAAAAATTTAAAAGTTTTACTCCCTGGGAAAAAATGCACACCTGACGAAATAAGTTACGAAGGTCAAAAAATATCTGATGATTTTCTTATTGCTGTGAAATAAGTTACGAAGGTCAAAAAATATCTGATGATTTTCTTATTGCTGTGAAGTTTAATGAATACTTTCTGCAAAGTATTCAAGAAATTTTAAATAGTATTCCTTTATGTTCCCTCCCTGATCAAAATCCCGTTAATACACCTAAGGTTTATGAAGAATTCTCTAACTTTCAACAATTATTTATGTACGAGATAAAAATGATATTGCGAAAAATGAAAAACGTAGGTGGTGGTGTGGATGGTATTTCGAAAACGGTCTTGTGTGATTCATGTAGTATGATTGGTAATCGTCTTCTAAATGTTGTAAATACGTCGCTCTCAAATGGGCAATTTTCAGAGGCTTGGAAGGAATTAACGGTGATTCCTGTCCCCAAAGTAACTAATACAGTCTTAGTGAATGAATTTCGACCGATAAATACTGTTGAGGTATATGAAAAAGTCCTGGAGCTTGTCGTAAAAAAGCAGTTACAAGCACACTGTGATAAAAACAACATGTTGGTTACGGTTGGTCCGGTTTTCGTGAACATCATTCTTGTGAGTCTGTTGTCATTGGTGTTTGTGATGTATTTCTGAGAGAAATGGATAAGGGTAATTGTGTTCTAGCAGTGTTTTTGGATTTTAAAAGAGCGTTTGAGACAATCGATAGAAGAATTTTATTGGACAAACTTAGTAATATTGGTATTAAGCAAAGAGTTTTGAGGTGGTTTGAATCATATTTACAAAATCGGTTCCAAAGAGTTAAATATAAGAATTGTACATCTGATCTCTTGCTGGTCGAACATGGGGTGCCACAGGGAACTGTCTTAGGTCCACTACTGTTTTTACTTTACATAAACGATATGGTTGAAGTCGTAAAGAATTGTAAGGTTTAACTGTTTGCTGATGACGCCGTGATATATATAGCTGGTAATGATATATTCCAAATGCAGGAGATTGTTGACGGGGACTTAAATAATTTGTTTAATTGGCTATGCGAAAAACGAATGTGTTTAAATACATCCAAAACAAAATTTTGTTTATTTGGGAGTAAACATAAATTAAAGATTGTAAATGTAGATAATATAAATAAATATTATAATAAATAACACTAAGATCTACCATGAAAAGCAAATTAAATACCTGGGTGTTGTTTTCGACAGTAACCTTAACTTCCATACACATGCGGAATATATAACCAGAAAGTTTTCAAAAAAAGTTAGTTTTATTTCAAGAGTGGGCAAACATTTGTCATTAAGCACAAAATTGTTATTGCATAACAGTATTGCGGCTCCCCATCTTCAGTTCTGTTCAACACATTTGTATGATTTACCATCTTTTAAGGTTCAACAATTGCAACTAATCCAGCATAGAGCCATGCGAATCATTTTGAAATGCAATAAGTACACGCCAGTATCAGTTATGCTAAATGTGATAGGTTTATTATTGGTCAAACAAAAGATAATGTTTAGTGTCTATGTATTTTTCTTCAAGATTAAAAATCGATTATTGCCAAAATATATCTATGATAAAGTAAATTTTTTTAAGAATGTACATAGTTATGGTACTAGAAACTGTAACGATTTTGTATTGTCCGGGAAATGTAGAACCAGTCAAATGTTGAACTCTGTTTTGCATGGAGGCCTTTATGATTTTAATTGTTTACCCAAGACTATAAAGGACTGTGATAATATTAATGGTTTTAAGAAATTGATTAAGGCACACTTGTTATCGTCTTAGTTATGTAAGTTTTATTTATACATGTTTATGAGATTATTTTTATCTTTATTTTATTGATACGTTCCATGTATTAGTTACGTAAGTTTTATTTATACAAATTTATGTTTTTATTTTTATCTTTATTTTATTGATATGTTCCATATTTTTATATTTTTAACTTCTTGTAATTTTAAAATACGTGTTTTATTGTTTAATTAGGGTAAGTTATTTAAAATATTTTTCCCCTATTGTTTTTTATATGAAGCTTTTATGCTTAATAAAGATTATTATTATTATTAATTTGTTTTATTTATTTCGACCATTTCTGAAAATAACCTTTTTTTAAATTTCTTTCTTTATGGAAAATTTAAATTCATTCAAATTTGGTATGTTTTTTTGAAGTCTTATGTCACTTTTATGTCTAGAAATTTTATTTTTTAGATTTTGTGATGTTTGTTCAATATATTTTTCATCACAATTATTACATGGAATTGAATATACTAAATTTGAGTAATTTAAAGCAATAATTTTATCTTTTAATTTTGAATATAAATTATCAATCGATTTAACAATTTTTAGCGCTAATTTACAGGTTCATTTCTAAAAATTTTAATTATTTTCGGAGTAAGTTCTTTGATATATGGGAAAGAAGCATAATAAACATTTGAAATATCATTATTTATGTTATCATGAATATTATTGTTGATGTTGATGATTAATTTTAATGTTATAAAGCAATTTTTTTACAAAATTTAATGAATAACCATTATCTACAAAAATGTCTTTAAGTTCATGTAAATTTGTATTTATTAAAGTAGGATGCACTAGGTTTATTATTCTATTGGTAATTTATATTCAAAATTAAAAGATAAAACTATTGCTTTAAATTACTCAAATTTAGTATATTCAATTCCATGTAATAATTGTGATAAAAAATATATTGGACAAACATCACAAAATCAAAAAAAATAGAATTTCTGGACATAAGAGTGACATAAGACTTCAAAAGAACACTTCTACTTTATCTAAACATGCATATATTACTGGTCACATACCAAACCATAATGAAATTAAAATTCTCCATAAAGAAAGAAATTTAAATAAAAATTTAAATAAATGGTCGAAATAAATAAAACAAATTCTACGAATAAGAGCACTGAAATGGATGATTTAAGTTCAATTTATTCATATATATTATCACTAAATAATCGATAATTTTATAATAATACAC
>MU183502.1:102634-113424 GCA_016904865.1 Pissodes strobi | reverse complement strand
GCCTGCTTGGAGGTGTTCAGTTGTGGTCTTTCGAAACGATTCACTGAAATTGACGATTATAAATTAAAAATAAATAAATAATTATAAAAAATAAATCAATGACTCAATAACCCAATAATCCAAACAAAAAATAAATTCTTAATTCTGGTGCTGATTATTTTGGCAGTTAAGAAGTATTCAAGTTTTTGACAAGCCTTTCTATTTAAAATGGGTCAGATTTTATTACAAAAAATGTAATTAAAATACAAAAAATAAAACATTCCAGCGTTTTACAAAATAGACAGAATAAATATTCAACATGAAAATGAGGTATTTTAACAACTTGCTCACCCACAGATAAGGCACACAATGCTTTCAACATGCATTAAATTGCTGATTTTCCACTTAAGCACAGGTTTATTTAACAATTTAAAATTAGCGAATTATATACTAACGTTGACAAGTACAAATGATTTTAAAAAATCTGTTCTATGGGGGGAATGGAGATATTATCCCAGAAACGTATATTCACCTGGTGAACGTCTCATTTCACTTTTATTAGCCCAAGGATGGACCCCTGTGGAACCCCACACTCGACATCCCTCCAACTCGATTTAAACACCACAACATTGTCCGTCAACCTAACAACCTGCCTCCTATTGTGAAGATACTCAGCAATCCAACCATCTGCATTAATTTGTAATGGCTTAACTTGGCTAGTAACAATTCTATGCCTATTAAAACAGCAGAACAAGAGTGACCCTTATCAAATGCTAGTAATGTCTAATAGTACCGTGTCACCACTATGGTTTGGCCTGAATCCTGATTGAAACTTGGGTATAACATTTCTATTCTTTATAAATTCTAGAGTTTGGCCTTTGACTATCTGTTATATAATTCTTGATGCAGCAGAAAGATTGCTTCTAGGCTTAAGTTCATTTAAACTAGTAGGTTTATTCACCTTAGGCAAGAACGAGACAAGAGCCATTCTCCACAAGTCAGATACAGAGTTTGTCTCTAAACATTACAATACCCCAAAAATAATAAAAAAAATGCATGCATTTATTTTCCAAAATTACTCTATACCGAGAGTATTTGTATATCGTTGCTTTAATTCTGGGTCATTTCGATTCCTAAGATTTAACTATTTATTAATTACCTTTTATACCACCTTACAGGCAGCGCAAAAGCTAGTTATTTGCTAAAGAACGATTTTTATTATTAATTTAAAGCAAACTATGACTATCAAATACGTTAATTCAATAACTATGTAAATTAATATGGCCTGTTTTAAATCACAAGTGACACTTCTGAAGAACAATTCAAATTCCATAGTTACTATTTTACAATTATCGACCACTGACCACACTATTTATGACATTTACATTTGTTATTTTTACGGATGAAGTAGAAAACTGAAACATAATGCTGCAATAACCAATCAACGCTTAGTATAGATTATAACTAAATACAGAATACATACCTGCTATTGAAGGATAGCCATAACCTTGTTGGGGATTCTGATTTGCTCCATACCATTGTTGTCCGGGAGAGCTGCCATATTGCTGGCCTGGTTGCATTCCTAGAATAAGAAAATATTACTATTCTAATATAACATGGATAAAAATGGGTAAAGAGTTGGTGATGCCATCTAATGGATTACCATCAGGGTCACAAATAACTGCATCACACATACATGCAACCCTATCTGGCGTACAATCGCCATGTACTGGATTCCGCAATTTAGACAAATTATAGGTATTATTATTGCATAATTACCTTGATAGAATCTAGGACAACCATGAATTCGTTGGTGTTATTAATAAGCATTCATGATATTTAGATAATAGTAATTATTTAGAGGTTAAGTATAATATAGACAAACCCTGAAAGTGATTATTTATAGATGTACATTATGTGTGAACAGAGAACTTTTTCCCATTAGATTCCTATTAGTGTATTATCAAGAACTTATGTTTTACTAATAAAACCTTAAAACTACGCGAGTTGTCTCCTTCAGTATACAACGATGCTAGCAAACCTAACAGCGAACATCACAACCGGCCACCCGACAAAGCCGTTTATGAAAAAGATAAATGCACACAAGGCCTTTTTCATTTTCGTATTTGGCCTTGGTGTAACAATTACCAAATCAAGAAATATATGTTTTTTTGCTATTTCTGAATCTATCATAATCATATGTTTAACTGATGTAGGAAGTGAACAGTTGCACACTTGCTGATATTTTTACACAGTTTATTGCAAGAACAAATGCCTTGGTACTTACCGGGATTCTGTCCATATCCACCCATCCCGTGTCCCATTTGAGGATTGCTGCCCTGCACGCCTAAACCCATGCCCTGTGCCTGACCGATCGGATTGTGTCCCATTGCCATGGAATTCACATTCATCGGTCCAGGTTTCGGTTTACGCTTGCGCTGGCCCTTACCTCTTCCTTTGCCCAAGGCTGCCGGACTCTGGTCCACGGAGGATGGAGTGTCAGCTTTCAAATTCGAATCCTTTTATTTAACAGAAAAATAATTTTTATTATTATTGCGTGGTTAATTAAGCAAGTAGGAAGTACTTTAAATCGAGATATTCTCTTGAGAATCTCGAATGTGCATTATCATATCAGGAGAAATAAAAACAACGTTTGCCACTGGCTAGGGAAACAGAGTTTTTGATCTCCTCGCTTCGGAGATGATACTGTCAATGTAATATTGCATTAAGTAATAAGTTATTCTTTTTTATAGCAAATATTTGATTTTACGCCTCTTGAACTCGTAAAATGGTAAAGCAGATTTAAGCGTTGTAAAAAGCACATATTGATGAGTAAAAGATGAATCTGCCACAACAATATAGAATACACTCAGTATAAGCTACTCGAAAGGGTATTAAATAATTCTCCCTAAAATAGGAACTGATGCAATGAACATCGATATGTTTCAACTTTTTGTTAAATAAGATGCTTGGAGTTAAATTGGAATTTTCTAATTCCCAATACAATCTGCTACTACTGAGCATGAGCAAACATGATATGAACAAGTTTAGAATAAGATTCATGTCCTTATTTACCTTTCAGGTCGTTGTAGATGACACTGAATTGCTTTAGATAAATGACATGGTAGCCGTCCCTCAGGACCGTTGGCAACAACGACTGGAACCAAACTGCTACTTTTACAATCAGACTTACTGGTTTATCGGGAATCGGTTCCAAATCCTCCGGTGGCAACGGTGGAGGATCCAAATAATAACTGGCAGGCTTCTGTAGGTTGTGCGTGTGGAATTTCAACAATCTGTGCGTGTCTTCGCTCATCAGCGGTTTCCTTTCTAATCGGACGGCGCCGAACCACGCCCAAGAAAGGGGCGGCGGATTTTTCATCCCCTCTAAAATATCCCAACTGCTGACGCGTTGCTTGTCTGAGATCTTGAAATATTTGTATTAACACGTTCAATTAGCAACAATGAAAAATTATTCAATGAATCGACGATGCGTAATATGATACTATTCATATAGACAATACAATTCATATGTAACGGTATAAGTATATACCCTGTATATCGACATGATATTGTAACTATTAAATATTATTATAGCACCGTTTATAAACTGCATACTATTGCACACCATAGCAATACACGCTGACCTGATTAGAATTCATATTTGGTAATGTAATGTAACTGCGTATCATCATAAATCATTAATATCATAGATATCAATACTGTAACACTGTTCCTGATATAATAATATATAGAGTCAAGTAATCTCCTGTCTATTATTGAGGCGTCAGATAACGAACCAGACTCAACTGTTAACTCAAGGGGACATAAAAAAGCACCCCTTGCTTGAGTCTTTACATGGCGACCCAGCCAGGGCATCACAAAGAAAGTACGCTTTGCCTGGTAGGCAAATAATCTGCGGAGGTCCAATCCACTCAGAGGCATAATGGCATTAAGAAAAAGAAGAAAAAGGAAGAAATTTTTCTTTTAGGTTTTGGTACAGGAAGAGATAAGTGAGAAATAGAAGAGTGGAAGTTAGATACGGACAATTGAACATTGGAAAAGTAGAATATGAAGGTGAAAAACAATAATAATGATAAAAGTAAAATAGAAATGTGCACAGGTATTTATAGGCTATAAGATTAATGTTAAAATGGGCTAAGCTAGTTATATATTTTTCTTTGTATATCGGCGTAGTTTTTTTTTGTATTACAATTATATTATTATATTATATGCACATGTAGATTTTCCTAGCAGGCACCATCGTTCTATTTTAAAATATGTATATAAATATATTAATTAATCACAATTAATCAAATAATTGCAGTAAAAGTATCATTTTGTCGAATCAAATCGGCAAAGCACGACAGCCGATTATGTTAAAAAGATCATTAATGAAAAAATTCTGGAAATCAGTGGACAAAGCGTATTTAAGTAGATGCACAAATATGCACAAATTATAATTTAACTAAAATTCTAAAGAGCGGCAAAACCGCATTGCTTCGGCTAAAAATCAAATATAGTCAATCTCAAAAGATTTATTTTTCTATTACCTCCAGTGATGGGAAAAATAAATAAGTGCCAATTAAACAAGCTATACGTAATTGAGAAGTATACTAAAATATACAAAGTATTTCAACTGAACGGTAGCGAAAATTATTTAAGTTGGATACATCTTACAATTTTGTACATTTTCTAATCATATTGACACAATCTTAAGTGTCGCAGCACATAAATTACTTTTTATTACCCATGCATCATAATCAACGATTATTGCACGCTGCAGCGTGCTTAAAATGATGTTTATGATGCGCCAACTTTTTAAAAGGTTGCTATAGAAACATTTGATAATGTCAAATGTGACAGATTAATATATTCGTCAATATATTCCTTAAGTTTAATATTTAAAACATTTTTGAGATTATGATGCATTCGTAATAAAAAAATAGCGTATGATATACGTGTATAAGAGGCCTTTAAAGCCCTTGCGACTTACAGAACACTCCGCTGCGCGTCGTGTTTTGAAATATGTCGCGCGTGCTTTAAAGGCCCTCTTATACACTTATATCATAATATACTATTATCATAAGATGCGAAGAATATAATAAAATAAAAGGTAGTTGATTTCTTTTAAATAAGGAATATTCATATAGTATTGAAGTGAAATAATCAGAATTTCATAATTATTATTCTATAAACATGGGTCATTAACTCGTAATTATTAGTGTCGCATAATTACCTCGAGATTGCAAATTTCGGTATAGCTGCCATAAATAATAAAAATAACGGGGTGTAAAGCGATATGTTGGGAAATATTAGAGTAACAAAACTCGTGTAAGTGGAATTGAATAATTGAATTAAATAATAGTCGTATATTATCTAATTACCTATAGGATGGAATATGGAATATGATTATTTTCCATATAAATGGAATAACTTATTATGCATTATCATAACATTACAATATATATAAGCATTATCGAATACTACAGGTGAAGCCAAAAATTTGATAAATCAGGTTATTAGGTGAAAGTAGTTACACGTAGCTTATGCAATATTGTTTAAATAGTGTAATTTATTACATTAAATACCGTACACGTTATATTTCTGTACGGAGTTATTACATTGAGAATTGCAGGGGCTAGTTTATTCAATTATTATGACATATTTTATAGGTGAAATAAGCCTTAGATTATAACAATGTATTTTTGTGGCAAATAGTAGCTTAAGAGAGTTAATGGGAAAAACGGTATACAGATATGTCAAGAAATAATGCTATTAACGAAGTCAGTGTTTATTCATTAACATCCAGAAACTCATTTGTTAATTGTTGTTCGAAGCTGATAATTCGATAAAACTTTTATGTTTCAATTTAAATATTATTCTCTTATGGGATTCGCTTAGATAGCAATTTACGTACAAATTAACTGTTTCACTCAAACCCATTGGGATGCTGTTGGAGTAAAAGATAAATTCATAGTGAGAAATATTTAAGTTGAGTTAAATTCCCTGAAGCTGTTTGGAAATAATCTGGTCAGTTTATCACGATCAATTTCATCAATTTTAAAATGGGACAAGCAAAATTCAAACAAATAGTGATATATCTTATTCTGGAATATCTGTTAGTTATTATTATGATGAAATTAAACGCAATAAAGTAATACAAGATGATATGCGAGATCCGTTGATTAAGTTAGATTCCTCAATACTAAAGCATTACTTAAGAAATTGTTAATTTATTTCTAAATATAAATTGTATATTCTAATATGGTAAACCTTACATCCACCGGGACATTTATTTCGATTGCTTGCAAATATTTTAAACTCAGCGTAACAAGCATAATGATAATACATTGGAGACTTACTTAAGTCTGGGAAAAATGGTTACTATCTAGAGTTCGCAGATTGAAGTTTAATATCATAAATAACGTAACTTAATAATTTGTGAGGACATGGAATGAAAAATTTTACGGATTTGGAAAATAATGAGGTATTATTAGCTAATTAATAAATCGATCAAAACGACAATAATCGGAAACCAAATTCGAGCTAATATGAAGATACTAATATAATTTTATACGCAAAATACGGCTGATATAGCTCGTTCTTTGCAATATATAATTTATTGCTGTTATACACAAAGAAACGGGCTAGTATCACTCTTGCAGGTAGTTTCACTTACTCAATTTGCAGCATTGCCCAAAAATAGTGCGAACAAATGTGGATTGTGTGTATTTCAGTTTTTTTTTCTAATTGTTTAGTTGTATAAATTTGTATCAGGCCGAGTTCAATAAAATCAAAGAACCAAAAGAAACAATGTAATAACTTAATATTTATATATACGATTACTTAAAAAAAAAAAGAGAGAGAAATAAGCATCGGAACTATAAATTTAAATATTTTAGTAATTAAGAATTAATTTTTTTTATTAAATATATTCTTATCGAGACAAGCTTGGATTGAAAATAAACTCAGAAACCTAACACATATATTAAGGTAAGCGCATGCTATTTCAGAACGCAATATTTTATAGAACATAGGTTCACACTATGTAAAGAACTTCCAGAAAGTTAGAGAAAGTAGGAATAATCTGTTAGAGTAAGCAAACGAAAAACAAGAAGAATGAGGTTGAACGCAAGAGCTCTGCAAATGTCTGGCTTGATCAATCAAGTAATAATTCCATTGCTAAGCAAAGAAGCCAAAACGGTCGCAGAAGCTATTGTCAAAGACTTAATTCTTGTATATCTATGGCCCGTTTACAAGAATAGAACTAGGTTTTGCGTCATCAATAGAAGCTAGTAAACTTCCTAAACAGACAACCTCACAAACAAGGAAATTTTATTATTTCCCCTAACTTTTATTATTCAATTTCGCTTTCTAAACTTTTTAGTTTTTCGGTTAAAACGTTCTCAATATCGATCCTTTGCTTCTTTAGTTCTCATTTTCATGTTTTATTTTTAAATTTTTTGTTTACTGATGTCGCAGTAACATGCTCGAAACACGATTTATTAGTTATTTTACCCGAAATGTGACAACATATTCAAGTCAAATTCTCGATCGGCATTGGCCTGAGACGAAATGTTGAGAGATTTGATTGAAATAGGAAGAGATAGGAAGAAAGACAAACTCCGCAGATACTTCAGTAATGTAAATAAATATTATAAAGTGATCACTAACCAGAAATCTTAATCGACGTAAGACTTAGGTACATGTCGACGATCTGGGAGAAATAAGGAAAAATATGAAAGTAATATAAATGGTAAACCCGTGTATAAATAAAAGACTCCAAAAGAACCGGTCCACAATATAACTGGAGGAGTCTCTTATATGAGAATTGCAAATAATGTTCGCTAATGGCAGGATATTCTTTAGAGAAATAGCAGTCTAGGCAAAAGGCCGGTGATCAGAGTTTGGCAATAAAATAAAGAAAATACGTACGCCAAAGGCGGTAATTCGTGAAGAGAAGGTATTATGTGATAATAAAATGAGGATAAAATGAGTGTATCGGAGTATAAACGCACAAATATATGACAATAAATAAATATAAGAAAAAGAGAGAAGAGAGGTTTAAATAAGTTCTTTCAAACTAAGAAAGTATACGACCTGAACCATGATATATATTTACATAATAATTAGACAATCATAATTACTTAGACTTCAAAGACAAAAAAAACATTAAATTAATAAGATATTATACAAGTGATTGTTACATAAAATACAACTAATTAAGCGCTTAAGTATAAAACAAAACTGCTTAAGGACTTTACTTATAGTTCATTTTATAAAATGGTTGATAACTTTATTAAATAACAAAAGAAATATATAGATAACATTTTATTTCTTAATAAGGCACATTATTAGGCAGAACTACTGAAAAATAAAAACACATCAAAGTACTGCTATTATTAAAGCTAAATGGATTTATTACCATATATTTTTTTCTTTTAATTATAATTAATACTAGTAGGTGATTCAAAATGCCTTTAGATGCATAATTACCATTCAACATACCTTTTTATGCCCAGAACGATGGCTGTCTATGCATTGATAGACTTTTGATAGTTATTATAGAATAGAAAATAATATTTATATATATCATGATTATATTAGTATATATTTTATATTGGTTATGGTACTTATTATTAATCTGCGCAAGGATGACACGCAAAATCGTGAAGCGTTCCACATTTTTACAATATTTTTTCACTATATAGCAGTCGCTCGGTTTTCATAAAGCCCGCTTGACATGGAGCAATATACCTTGCAATTGCATGCAACTGGCAAGAAAGATTGCCAGGGGCATGCGCAGTTAAATCCCAGCCGATTTGCAAGAGAAGTTGCATCAAATTTTATCGGTCCCGGGCTATTTTTGTTGCGTGCAAGTTGCAATTCTAGGGATAAATCTGGTTATTTTTGTGTCACCAACCCACTAAATGTCAATGAGAACTGGTGATAGTTTGACGTTGATTGACGACTCTTTCTCTCTTTCGATTTTGAATCAAAATCATTTTCATTTTGATATTTTGTGTATTTGTGTTTGAAAATTATAGATAAAGTGGCTTGTGGAAAGTAAGTTGAATATTTTTATATTAATGTGTCAAGGGGGTAACGAACCCTGGTCAAGTACATTGGTCAATTATTTTACTTTGTTTTAAAGCACAATTCATACAAACGTAGCTCGTCACAAATAGTTTTTCGCATGATAAATCTGGTTGTCTCTACAAATTTTGCCACCTTTTTCCGATGCTTCCAAAGGTTTTTTTTTACAAACGAAAAGTGTACGCTTTAATTTGCAGGTGAAGAAAGTGGATTAAAATGTTTGGAAATATCTAAAATAAGTAGTAAAATGTATGAAGAGATTACCTATTATTGAGGATATTTAAAAGATATAAAAAAACAATGCTTCAGTGCGGGATTCTTTTTTTAGGAGTAGATATGATTGGCCTAGAGCTGCCACGGCATTTTAAATTCAGCTCTATGAACAACACCCGTGTCTTTATCAAATAACTTCTTTAGATTACTCGAACAGGAATCTAAGGCAGATGACTTTGCAGGAAATATTGCTGGAGTTTAACAAAAAACATCTGACCCAATTAACATTGGAGGAAATAAAAAAAAAATCATGGACTGCGGACTCAATATCTGGCAGAAATTAATAAAATTAAAAAAGTGCAACGGCTAAACTTTCTTTTAGCTGAAATGGGTTATGTAAAAACTGTGTTTTTGTTTGTTTATAAAACGTCTGTCTGAACATAGAAACACAAATTTTGTTTTCCGGAAACGCGTCATTTCCGTTTTCCAGACTTTAGATTAGCTGAAATCGGTTACATAAAAATTAGTTTTTGTTTAATATTCTAGACATTTATTCAGAGCCCAGGAATCAAAGATTTTTTTCGGGAAATGCATCATTTCTTTTTTTTTCAATTTTTTTTTCACAATTTGTTTTTCAATTTTTTATTTTTAGTTTAGAATAGCAGAAATCGGTTACATACAAATAAGTTTTACCTTAGTACTTGAGACATTTATTCTAATCGCAAGAACTAAAAACTTTTCTCCGGTAATGCGTTATTTTCGTTTTCAAAAAAATGCTAATTAAAAAAAAAGAAGTCTTGTACGTTATATTATGTCCCGCAAAATTAAAATGTAATTTACAGCGTTTCTAGTATAAATTAACGAGTTTTACTGATTTTCAGTTTAAAAAATGCTAATTTTTTCGGAAATGTTAATGAAAATAATTTTTAAGTATGTGTCCCTTAAACAATATATCCCTATTTGCAACATCCAAGATGCCTTTGTTACAACAGCTCTCCACTTCAGATGATATTGGACAAATTAAGAATTAGTAACCATGGGTGGCGTTATGTATCTTTAATCATTATATTATTTTTTAGAATTTTCACAATTATTTCAATATTTTATTACAAATGCTCTTACATTTTTAAAATTAACGACAAAAGCAGGCGATTTAACTGACATTTTTTAATAACAGTACCTAGGTACTTAAAATTCCACTGACATAAAAATCGTACATTTAAAACGACAACACATTCAAATTGCAAAATTAAATAAGCGCGCTGCGCGCGCTTACAGACACCCGCCTGAACCAAACTAACCCAAGCTAACCCAAACTAACCCAAGCTAACCCAAGCTAACCCAAGCTAACCCAAGCTAATCCAAACTACCCAAACTAATCCAAGCTAACCCAAACTACCCCAAGCTAACCCAAATTACAAAGATAAACAAGCGCGCTTCGCGCGCTTACCGTATCTCCAGCTAACCCAAACTTCAAATTGCAAAATTAAATAAGCGCG
>MU183502.1:3052-102624 GCA_016904865.1 Pissodes strobi | reverse complement strand
TATCTCCAGCTAACCCAAACTTCAAATTGCAAAATTAAATAAGCGCGCTTACTGTGACCCGACTGAAACAAACTAACCCAAACTAACCTAAGCTAACCCAAGCTAACCCAACCTAACCCAAACTAATCCAAGCTAACCCAAATTACAAAGCTAAACAAGCGCGCTTCGCGCGCTTCGCGCTCTTACCGTATCTCAAGCTAACCCAAACTCCAAATTTGCTAAATTAAATAAGCGCTCTTTGCGCGCTTACGATAATCCAACCTGACCCAAATTGCACAATTAGTTTACTTTAAATTAAAGTTATTTAAATTAAATTAAATTTTCTTGAAAAACGGAAATGACGCATTTCCGGAGAAAAGTTATTAGTTTCTGCGATTAGAATAAATGTCTCAGTTACTAAGGTAAAGCTAGTTTTTATGTAATCGATTTTAGCTATTCTAAACTAAAAAAAAAAAATTTTGAAAAAAAAAATAAATGATGCATTTCCGGAAAAAAATGATTCCTGGGCTCTGAATAAATGTCTAGAACATTAAACAAAAACTAATTTTTATGTAACCGATTTCAGCTAATCTAAAGTCTGAAAAACGGAAATGACGCATTTCCGAAAAAAATAATTTGTGTTTCTATGTTCAGACAGACCTTTTATAAACAAACAAAAACACAGTTTTTACATAACCCATTTCAGCTAAAAGAAAGTTAAGCCCAACAAAGTTCTACAGTGGTAGGTAGAGGTCAGTCGAACCTGTCTACCAAGAACCTTCAGAAACCCTCAACGCAGAATAATGAAGAAACTGAGGTGCTTTTTTATTGTTCTTATCTATTTTTCGTTATTTACTAATATTAAGAAAGTCCAATTTTTTTGACATATATGAACTGATTTTCTCTTTTTTTTTGTAGTAGTTGGAATCAGAAGTTCTATTTGATGGGTATGTAAGTGAATTGTGTGAGACAGATTTCGACATTTTATCTCCACGTAGCATTCCATCACATGATGAGTTCAGGACCCCATCCCGGCAGGGGTCAAGACATCAATCTTGGGAAAAATCTCGAGGTCCATCCCGGGAGGGATCTAACCCTTCACCGAAAACGGTGAAAAGAAAAAGAACTTCCAAAAATGAGACAGAAAAAGAAAAAAAATTGAAAAGCCTCCTCGACAGTGCAGTTACCACACTCCAGACTGTCAACACACCTGAGGTGCAAGTGCAGCCTCGCAGACATGGTTTGTTTGGAGAGTAAGTAAATTTATTAGTGTAATTTTCTCATTTTTCTAAATATTGAACACAAAAATATGTTGATTTTCGATAGGTATTTTGTTGCATCTAGTGATATCATGCTTGAATTATTTTTTTGTGCCACGAGCCACGACAATTTTATCTGTTTGGTTTTTAGTCATTATTCTTATGGTAAAGTTTGTCTCAATTTGTTCAAAAACCATTGAAGAAAAAGGTTACATATTAAGGTATAAATGCCTATTCAAAATCAAGATGCAAAGGTCTTTCTAAATTTTAAAACATATATAAGACAGTTGTTGTCAAAACTTTACAGTTAAAACTTTTTCTGGCTCACAAAATAACAGTTATTACACATACTGTGTAGAAAAAAAAAACTGTATACATGTATTACTTTCAGATTTATTGCTGAAGAAATGGAGTCACTGGAGGATGCTGAGATTATTGATAACTTTAAACAAAAAATATTGAATGCTTTATATGAAGCTAAACGTGAACAACGTAATCTAAAAAAAAATATGCCTGAATAAAAAATGTTTTAAATCCTTACTTAATTAAGTATAGATTGATATTTGGATTTTGTGTTTTTTTGATATTTTAAGTTTTCTTTTTTATTATAGATTGTAAGTATGCTAGATAAGGTCCTAGTTCAGTTTTTGTTTATATATATAAATAGGCAAGTTTCTATTCAGACGTTTCAGAAAATATTTTAAGTTTGTTTTTTTTTAATAAAATGGAGCCTTTATTGTTTGATTTTATTTTCCCAAAAATTCTACAAAAGTTTTACAAAAGTCTATTCTGGCCACACAGATAGATTGTAATATAGAGAACAAGATGTTTTCTTACTTGAACTATGTAACTATATAAAAGTAAAATGTAAAACCTTATAATATATTATACATAATTTAGAATATTGCTAAAGCATTTTTCTTTAAAACTAATAAAAAATAATTGAAAACTAGTTCAAAATAATCTGTCTATAGAAAAACAAATTCAAACAACATTGTCTTGCCAAGGTACTCTACCATATCCATTGAAATACTCCTTAAATTCTTCTCTGATGTTCAAAGCTTCATTTCTAGGTCTGCCATAATTTTGATGACTCAGTCCATAAATAAATCGACAATTAGGATCAATTTCATCAGGATGCTTGGACAAGGAAGCATGGCCAGTCTCTTGGTTCAGAAAATTGTGTAGTGCACAACAAACTTGTGTAATGATTCTTGCTTTTTCTGGGTTCGAGGGTATTGTATTTAAGAGAACTCTAAAACGATTTGCAAGTATTTCAAAAGAATTCTCAACCACTCTCCGAGCCCGACTTATTCTGTAGCTAAAAATTCTTTGTTCTATTATCATATTTCGTAAAGGATATGGTTTCAGGATCTGATTTGATAAAGCAAAAGCTGCATCTGCTACTATGACATGAGGCACTAGCTCAGATCTCCCAGGTAATGGTTTGTTTTCAGGAATATTTAGAGAATTTATTTGAATGCCTTTAGCAAGATCACTTTCCCAAAACACACGGCCATCTGACAATCGTCCATTCATGCCCACATTTACGTATGTGAAGTTATAGTTTGCATCAACAAGTGCTAATAGAATAATACTGTGTTGTTTTTTATAGTTGAAATAAGCTGATCCTTGATCTGTAGGTGCCTTAATGATAATGTGTTTTCCATCTAGTGCACCAATAACATTTGGGGCATTCCACAAAGTTTCAAATTCTTTTGAAATCTCTAACCACTCTACTGCGGTTGCCGGGACCTAAAACAGAAAAGTTTAAATTAAAAAGTATCTATCTGGGCAAAAATCCATACACTTGCTGACATATGTCTCTTTCTACATACATATGTATAAATTTTGTAGTTGTACCATACCTTTAAGTACTTTCCCTTCAGTTCATCATAAATTGCTTCACATACAACAGGAACGAAACATGACATGGTACTCTCTGTAATTCGGTAATTGTACTGTAGACTTCGAAAGCTTTCACCAGTAGCTAAATACCTTAATGTGACTATGAGCTTCTGCTGAGCTGTTATTACATCTCTGACTAAAGAAGTTTTTGTAATTTTATGCTTTATTTTTGCCAGAAGTTTTTTAAAAGTTGCTTCATCCATTCTTTAATCAAACATATATTTCCCTTTTTTCTATCCAACCAAGGCCTGGCCCACCATCTCCTTTGTGCTTTTTCTCTTGTCTGTCCATCAGATTCCAACATGCAGCGACTACAACTATGATGCTGAGTGACGCACTGATCACTTTTTTCTTATTAAACTTATTTAATTTTGCAATTTTCAGGTTTTTTAAAATCACAAAAACAAATAAAATAAAAACATCAATTGAGGTTAGAAAATTTGGTTACATTCAGTTGCAGTTGTTTCTTTTCTCTATTGGCAGACATGTCGCAATTGAAAGAGAATTGCACCATGTCAAGTAACCTATAAGTTTATCGCATGCAATGCTTTGACCTTGCAATAAGTTGCGCAATTAACTTGCAAGTTGTATTGCTCCATGTCAAGCGGGCTTAAGAAAAACTGACGGTCTAACAGAGCCAAGACTTGCTCAAGTTGGGTTATCGCAAGGAGGAATACTTAGTCGCATTCTATATTATTATATAATTTATACTTATGATTTTGAAAATATTTTTTATAACAGTCTGACAATTCTTCAATTTGCAGATGATGTCTGTATTTTTTCAAACGACAACTCAATAGAAGATTGTAAAAATAAAATAGAAGATAAATTTACAAAAACCCTAGAGTGGTTTAATACAAATGGTTTAAGCATCTCCCTGGAAAAAACATCGTTATGCACATTTACAAGGAAAAGAGCGAACCTACCCAATGTAATAGAAATATCAGGTCATCAGATTTCATGTAAAAGTACTGTCAAATATCTTGGAGTTTTCCTTGATAAAAAGCTGTTATGGAAAGACCACATTAATTATCTTATCAAGTGAGCTGAAAATGGAATTAACATTTGAAGGGTATTTAATCACAAGAAATGGGGAGCTGATCCAAACATATCTTTAATGTTTTACAAAGCGTATGTTAGATCAATCTACTACGCAAGCCAATTGTATGGTTCGGCCGCTAATACCCACCTTAATAAAATTGAACAAGTCAAAAACAAATGTTTAAGACATTGTGTAGGATACCTTAAAAGCACTCCCATTGCAGTGATGGAAGCAGAAACTGGAGAACCACCTCTAGCACCACGAAGAGACCATTTAGCTAACAAACTTCTCTTGAAACTTATTTCGAAGAATAGCGACTTAATAGGAAAAATTCATCAACTAACAGTGTTAAATTTTACCCACCCTTATTGGAAACATAAAAAATCGCCCCTACTTGTAAACAGCTATTCTTAGATAGCCCATAATAAAGAAAATATTTACTCTTCGAACATATCACCATAGTTTCAGCTGTTTGAAAATTTTCTTTTTGATTTACCTAAAATAACAATTAAGCACTATAATAGTGAAGAACCACTAATTATAAAATACCTTTTTCTAAAAGATTTAAATAATATACATAAAAATTCGGAGCATATATTTACCGATGGATCGGTTATGGAAGGTAAAACAGGGTGTACTTTTCTCCGCAAAAATAAAGACATTTCCAAACAGTTTAGGCTGTTGAACGGATCAACAATTTTCGCTGCAGAAATATGGGCTATTTGGGAAGCTCTGTTACACTGTATAGAATATGAAGGAAATACCCACTTTACCATATTTACTGATAGTAAAAGTGCCTTACAGGCCATTACTAATTGTAGCTCTAAAATTCCTGCCAATTATATTGTTAAAAAAATAATTAATACCTGTACAATATTAAAACGATTTGGAAAAACTGTACATCTTGTTTGGATCAAGGCTCATATTGGTATAACAGATAACGAAATTGTAGATAAACTAGCTAAAGATGCGACAAACCTCCCAAGTTTTGTAGCAAATTATAAAATACCATACTCTGATTATTTTAATGTATCAAAATCACAGTTATACCAAAATTGGCAGGAGAACTTTAACCTTACTAACAAAGAATACGTATACAAAAACATGTTTCCAAAAATTAATAAAAAGGCTTGGTTTGGTGGAATATGCATTATGCCCTAAATATAAAAAGGAAATAGGTTTACAGGAGGGTGAGAATTGCGAATGTGGAGATGTCGGAGATTTGGAGCACAGTATCTTGGGATGTTTGTCTCATGCACAGAGCCTATATTTATTGTACAATAGTTTAAATGATGTTGTTCTTCCATTCAACCTAAATTCTCTTATTATGACAAATAACATAAGTATATACAGTGCCCTATATAAATTTATATTGGATGTCAAAATTGATTTATGAAAAAAAAAACAAAAAAATATATATATAAAAACAAATAAATAAAAACATAAAACTTTCGAAAACTAAAAAAATTAAAGCATATATAAAACAATAATAAAAAAGTGGTAAAAAATAGAATAGAAAAAACAAACAAAAAGAAAAAACAAAAAAAAAAGACACAAAAAAGGCAAAATAAGTATGTATTAGAAATTAGATAATTAGGTATATTGTAGTTTATACAAGACATAATATTAGGTATATTGTAGTTTATATAAGTCATATATTACTGTTCAATCTCGGTAAATTTTGGTCGATTGCAGTCATCATGAATAGAGATACTGGCCAGTTGGTTTTAACCAGAACCATAAAACACAAAAAAAAATTAGATGTAGGTTAAATTTTAGACAAACGGAGCTCCAATATCTCCACTTCTTATATTTCCATATCTGTTATTCTATAATCCTACTGTGAATTATTTCTTAATCTTTTTACTAACAAACCCTTCCTTCTATTTCCATACCTTATAGTATAAGTATTGTATAGTCATAAGAACAGGTTTTATATGTTAAAAGTTATAAGATAAAGTGAATCGTGCTATATAGCGTTACATATTTACAAATGTACTTTAAAATATTTCATTTGTTACATATCACAAAGGGGAAGAAAAATTTCAGGTCTAAGGAAAATTTTTCTTGAAAAAAGGGGGGAGGTGTAACGGTATAAGTATATACCCTATATATCGACAGGATATTGTAACTATTAAATATTATTATAGCACCGTTTATCAACTGAATACTATTGCACACCATAGCAATACACGCTGACCTGATTAGAGTTCATATTTGGTAATGTAATGTAACTGCGTATCATCATTAATCATTAATATAAAGATATCAATACTGTAACACTGTTCCTGATATAATCAATATATAGAGTCAAGTAATCTCCTGCCTATTATTGAGGCTTCGGATAATGAACCAGAACCAACTGTTAACTCAAGGGGACATAAAATAGCACCCCTTGCTTGAGTCTTTACACATAATTCGATTACTCTTGGTTCTTACTGCAACTATAGGACTAAGAAACAATTTTTGAGCAATTTCGTAGATGCTGATGCAGATAGAACATTACAAAAAAAAAATTAAAACAAATAGTTTTAACCCCTAGCTTGGTTCTTAAAAGATTATAAATGATTTCAATGGATTTGAAAGAAACTTTAATGACCGATAGCCCCAGCTCAATCGTAGATTAACAAAACGCAAGAAACCAGCCCTAAAACTCCTGGTAAGACGTTTTAAACCACTACTAGTATTCGTTCTTCGTGTTTACAAAAAAAAAAAGACATAATATAAGTATTGTTAACCCAGTAAGTATGTCTTTACATGACTATTTTCGCACATGCAATTTTTAGAGACAAATAACGATAGTCTTACCAATAAATCGTGTTTCTTATCGACGCTGTCGAAACTGATCTTGTAGCCTTTGCTGTCAGTGAGACTGCCGGCTGGCTCGACGGCGATAACCTCTGTGGCCAGTCTGGGAAGTGGCAGCAGTTGCTTTATATGCATCAGAGACACGTTCTGTCTCTCGCCGATTTCTTTTTTGATTTTCTTCATGAGATTCTGGTGCATTTTTTTCCCATCATCCTAATAACAATAAACATCAATTAAGTTTAGCGAAGAGTATTTACAAATCCTATCTAGAAACTTGAAAACAAATAAGACTAAATATGCGTTATTTATTTTTTAAAAAATCATTATCTAAAATGAATGGTGATTCATATAGCTTTAATGCACGTCGCGTTGCCATCGTAAGTACCATACCTGAGTGTCAGTCGCTAACGCGGAGTGGACCAAAGTAGCTAACATGTCTATGATAGTACTAAAGAGTTCACTATTCGTGTGTAGATCTATAATGCCGTGGGTCACAAGTTGTACCAAGAGAAGTGCCCAGTCGGTAGTGGCGGAACTGTTCCGCTGAAAAGCCTAGAAGAAAAACCATTTATACAGAATAAATACAAACTCTGAATCACATTCAAAAGTATGTTTGATCGAGCAAGGTTACAGATTGGCTATTAAAAAAAAACGCGATCGCACTAATTGTATACCTCGAACGTCGTATGAAAAATAGACTTGATAACCAAATTTTTTGATTAAAATTTATTATAACATTTTACCCAAATCAGCACCCAAGGAATATCTATTTAAACTTTTAAAATAGAAGATAACGTCAATACTATTGACAAAATAAACATAAGAAAGAAAACACATTTAACTCAAGAAGCCTCGAAAACCAGCCACCGTCGAATAAGCAGCTATTTTAATAAATATACAGGTTTCTGCATGCTACCAGCCTGCAGCAGTTTACGATATGTAATCCAACTCTTTTCGGCCATATTCTAAGCTTTTATCAGGCTTCTTGTAACGTATGACTATTTTAATTTGTTTAATATGTTATAGGGCATGTATTAATAAACAAATAAATAGAATTCTTACTTCGAAAACTCCTCCGACCAAAGCGAACCTTAGCTGGAGCCCGTCCAAAGTTCTCTCGCTATGGCACGTGTCCTGGAGGTTTCCTTCCTTGGCTTGTTGCACTAACTAATAAACAAAAAAGACTTCATTAATTAAATATATGTTTATTATATATATATATATTTTCAATTCGACCGAGAGCACAACCGGGATCTTTCATATATTTTATGGTGCCGATATTGTTAAATAAAATAGGTCTTTAATAGAAGCTCTTATCCATATCTTGGTTTTGTTGCCAAGGCTGTATTTACTATAGAGATAAGAGCCATGCAATAGTTTGACATTTAACACTGCTAGAATCCGGTAACAATATACCTGAGTTAGTTGCTGATGTAAGGACGATAGCAATCCTTCCTTCTGTCCTTCTTCCTGACCTTTGAGACAAGTGAGTACCAAACTGAGAAACGGCTGATGGGTCAGCATGCTTTGGCTTTCGCCGGTGCTCCTTTTTGCCATCGGCTTTTGGTCCTTGCAGTGCCAACCGCCATTTTCCAACACTTGCCCGGCAACCTAAAATTCCAAATACTTTAAATGGAATATCGTGGATTTAAACGTCAAAATCGAGTGTAATCTATTTTTATTTACTCTTTACATATATATAGTCTTAGCATATTGATACCAGTATGGTTTGGAAATAATCACATGGTAAATGAAGCTAAAATATAATACGTAAAATTATTTCCCTAGAAATGATTACGTTCTAGAAAGTTTGTTGACATTTTTGAAAATTGGAATTTTACCTTACCTTTAGCACCCTTCCTTGCACAGCACCGGATAGCTTAGCAATCAAGGGCGCAACCAGCCAGATCGAGCTGGTTTTGTTTCTAGGTTCGGGCTTCTTCGAATCTTCGGATCGGGGACTGGTAGCAGACGGAGCGTTTAACTGGAACACGTCAATAGCCGCTTTGGCGACAGTGTCCAGCCACTGCGATAGCTCAGGGGTGTTCACGCTGTATTGTTTGAACATGAGCTGTAGGTCGAGCCAGGACATGCGCAAAGTCCAGAGTTCCAGATTCTGGAAAGAATGAATATTCAGAAACACGGCAATATTTCAATATTGTACCGCTAAAGTTCTATAAATTTCATATTAACATTAATTCTGAGGTAACCCGCCTATTTAAAATATTATTTCATTAGAGCTTATACGTTTAGTTTTGGAACACCCTATATATATGTAAAGAAAGAAGAAGAGAAAAACAAGTCATAAATTGAAGTCGGGTTTTGCGAGGTTTTTTAGAGGAGATCCGAAAGCGTATCGCTCGAGAACGGGGATAGATAGTTAAAAGCCGGCGCAGTGTACGGTTTATTTTTGGTGAATTGTTTTGCTTCAGTGTTATAACATGTCTTTACAGGTCAGTAAAATGAAACTTATAATATTGTTATTAACGTCATTTGTACAAGTATTTCTCTTAGTCTCATGGATAGTTCATGTTTGATGGCATAACATGTGTACATGTTAAATGAAATCGTTTTATGCTGTGAATAACACTGCTTTAAATGAAAACAAAAATGTATTGTTTGCTGTCCTTTCGTGCTGGAATTTTAGTTTTAGTATGACTGTGATTGCAAGTAAGAGCTTTTGTGATATTACTAACATTTTCTTACCCTGACGGGTGAACATCCTAGTTATAAATAAAATGATCATTCTAGAGATATTGACCCTAATTTCAACTTTAGCTGAGTAGCCTCCGTACCCACGACCTCAGTACCCGCCAGCGGCGTCTGGCTAACTAACACCACTCTTCTGTAGTGTAGTGGTTATCACATCCACCTGACACGCGGGAGACTCGGGTTAGATTCCCGGCTGGAGAGCTATCTCTTGTGCTATTACGAGGGTGGAACTACAAATTGTGGCGCGGGATTTAGGAATTTAGATCGAGGGTTTCTCTGCCGTACTCTTTCCCCTCGTGAATTCCAAGCTGAGTCCGGCACGTTTTTCTCTAATAATCTGGCACGTTTCCTCTAATAAATTAGGTGTATTAGGAATCCGTGTTTTAATTTACACGACGCACCTTTCCCTCAAATTTCTCTAATTTTGTTTGCGTCGAACGCATTCTGAGTAAGTAAAATTGTGCAAGATATAATAATAACACAACGTAGGTATTGGTTTTCTTTTTAATCTATTTTGACGGTCATTGGCAAAATAAAGACAAACCACAACTTATCTAATTCAACAATGTTGAACAGACCCGGGTATGTTATACTACAATTCGTTAACTTACTTATCATTCATTCTGAATTCTGCAATTACAGACCATTTCCCCATTATGCTTAAATACATAGGAAGATGTGCACAGTTCAGCCTCGACAGAAACTATAGGAAGAAACAGATTGTCATCTTCGCAGACAGTCGAGCAACCCTCAAAGCGCTGAACTCAACCACAATCAGCTCCAGAATGGTATGGGAATGCCTAGATAGGCTAAATGGATTAGGCGAGAATAACAAATTATCCCTTCAACGGATACCAGGACACGCTGGGGAAAAGGCAACGAAAAAGTAGAAGCACAAATTCCGCTTTTAGGACCGGAACCTTTCTGTGGCATAGGAAGGCACACCAACAAGGAAGAATTCAGGAAAGAAGAGCGAACCAAATAGATCACTCTATGGGAACGCCTTCCAGTGTTAAGGCAAACAAAGATGTTTCTAAGGCCCCCTCACCCAGGATGATCGAAACACCTTATAACACTGAGTAAGAACAATCTCCGCATCCTCACTGGCTTTCTTACGGGCCACTGCCGGTTGAGAAGGCACTTGGACAGAATAAAAATGGAAGAGGGGGCAGTTGCTGGTTCTGTGAGTAGAGGGAGGAAACCTCGGAACACCTTCTCACCGAGTGCGAAGCGATCGCGAACAGGCGAATGGCCTGCTTCGGGTGCTGCATCATCGAACAGGAGGAATTTCCATCCATAGAACCATCCAGACTACTTGCTTTTATCAAAGCACTGAAGCTGGATGAGGTACTCTGATTGAGAATCACATCAACCGAAGCACCATGGAAGGGGGACACAATAGATCTGTACAGGTCGTAGCGTATTAACCCCCCCCCCCCCCCCCACCGTTCTAGATCCTTCATTCATGCTTAAATATATATTAATAACGAAAATATAGATAATCTGAAACATCCTCTCTCTCGAATTAACTATCATATATTTAAGAATATAATTCAAAATCAGGCTTGGGAGAGTGTTACAGAATCTCAGGACGCTGAACCTGCAATGCAGGTTTTTATGGAATATTCAATGGCGATATAAACCTAAGGTTTTTACTAAAATAAAGCCATGGTAGAGTAAAAAACGGTTACTCTTGTCTGACGATTATAGTCTTCCGGATGCTCTCTGGAGCAACGCCAATGATGGCCTAGAAGCTGTGGTGGATTTACCATTACATTATTCGGCTCGATCGTTAGCTCATAATTTTGGTCACTTACGTTTATTTCAGAAAAATGACATACCTAGCAGTATGCATGGGCGCCGGCAGGTATATTGGTATATTAAAGTAACGTTAGTATAAAAGTACATTTCAAATTCAGTGAAACATGCATAGGTACTTAAAAATTACAGTGACTATTTTTTTACAATTGTCACGGGCCGATTTTGCGAGTGTATTTCAAAGCGAAAATATTTTAAAATCGCTGCCGCCTTTCAGCGTTTCAAGTGGGATTGGGCATGTTGCTTCCTATGCCACATCAAGTACCTACCGAAGTATAACATTATAAAAACTAAAAATTAATACATACCTTTTATTTCTGCAAAGTGTCATTAGTAATGTTTTCTAAAATAGCGCACATATGAAACAGCACCCCTTTATTAATGTCTGTTGGGATACCTAAGCCACCACGTTGCTGGTAGTCGAAATACTCATTTTGGATGAAATGTCCCTTACTTTGTACTTATAGCATATTTAGAAAATTCGAATTTAAATTTTAAATGTGTTCTGTGTTTGTGAAACTCGTGCATGCTATCAATAGTAATAATTTGTTTTCAGCTAAGTTTCATTACTCAAACCCATCATTTTTATTTGTTTCTACTAACCTAATCAGGAAATCAAAAACAGGGTAATTGTTATTAAGTGAAAGGTACCGACTTACCACCTTTCGAAACTAAGCTTATGGCAACTATATATATTTTTCACTAATTTTAAATCTAATTAACTGGGCTATAAGCTAAAATAAATAACACTATCAATAAAATTGAACTTGACGTCTCTGCCGCCATTAGAAAAACGTAAACGACCCCAGCCGGCCACCCGGCTTCACTATTTATCACTTTTTTTACTGATATTACGGAGAATCCGCACCAAAAATAGTAACTAACACTTCGTAGAGGTTCTGGGCAATCATTTCACAAAAGGTTTTTGTAAATATCAACGAAAACCCCCCGAAAAAAAATGCAATTTAATTAGGAGAAATTAAAATTGCATACTAACTTGTCAAATGTCACGTGACTAACTTATCTCCAGGCAACGTTGCCGGGATTTGTACTTCGAGGCTAGGGTTAAAGTCTGCTGTGGCCTTATCTGGACAAAGCCGACAATGACAAAGTTCAGTGGGGGCCGATCGTCAAATTCCGATTTAAATACACAGAAATTAACGTTTGTATAAAGTGAAGCTAGTTTTATTGGTAAGTTTCTCTTGACAATCATTTCCATACTTAATGTTAAAGGATTTTTTTAGTCTAAATAATAAACATGGATATTCGAAAACTTTTAATTAAAACAAAGTTCTGTAACTGAGACCTCTAGTGATGATTACTTACAACATACCGAAAAAAAACACGACCTGGATAGTTCTAAAACTAAAACACAACTAAATCAATTACCAGTGGCGTGTCCCAGAACTTCTTTTAATTCAGGAAACACGAGTTCTGCTCAAATAAACAACGAATCATCGGAATCAATAACCGATTCTGAAAAATTTTATTTGGGTGCGTTTTCGTAAGCGACGAGACTAAGCACGACCTTTTAATGAATCCTTTTACACATTTTCTTGATTATAATTTTAAAAATGATGTTGCTGGGGGAAAGAGGGCGTTTAGGAAGGATGACTGCAAAATTACAAGTTGATGGCTTACTCAAAAACATTAAAAGGGACTCTCTGCTAGTTTTGTGTCGTTTTAAACCAGCCATTCACAGAGGTTTCCAAGAGGCTTTTATAAAAAAAGAGTTAAGACAGTACAAAGATCTGCATGAATGTGCAAAATTACAGGAAAAAAGCGATTGACATAAAAAATCAGTACATTAATATCTGGAAAAATGAATGCAGTAGCTGAACAAATAAATACGGATGATCAATTATTAGTGGAAGTAATAGAAAGAAGCCGATTCCTATTATCTCGTCTATAATATTTTACGGATTGCACGACATCGGTTTTCGAAGAAAGGAGGCCCACGGAGGTAATTTCGATCTCATTAGGTTTAGAGTGGAAAGCGGTGACAAAATACTAAAAGAGCATCTAAATAGCTACAGCAAAAATGTTAAATACATATTCCACATGTGTCAAAATAAAATTATAGAGACACGTGATGAAGTGATCCAAAATATGATTGTGAGTGAAGTAAATGATTGCAATGCCTTTTCACTTCTAGCAGATGAAACAGCAGATATTGCTGGAGAACAATTATCTATCGGAGTTAGATATGTTGATAGAAGCAAAGTTGTGAAAGAGGATTTTTTAGGTTTTACGGAATTAACATCAATGTCGGCTCAAGCAATATCTGATGTACTGCTAACATATGCTAGGGGCTGTGGCTTAAATTTAGAAAAACTAGTTAGTAACTAAATTAGATTTTGGTTCAAAAGCTAATTCGAAATCTATATACTAAAGCAATATTTTTTTAACCGTTATCGCACCTGCTAAATCTTGTTGTAAATGACCTTAATTCAGTTCCGCAAATTCAAAACAGTATCGGTGTTAATAAAGCAATAATTAACTCTTATAAAGAGAATCCAAAGCGCAGGTCATTGGTTATCAATTATCCACTCTTATCAGATACAAGATGGTCAGCAAAGTATAAGTCAATAAGAATATTTGCAGAAAAATTTGTCGTTACAAAGAAACTTTAAAAAATATTTCAATAGATGAGAACTTTAATACCCAGAGTAGACAAAAAGCACATCAGTTCTTTTGCTCTACATCAGAACCAGTTTTCCTAATTTGTCTAACTACAATTTCAAAATGTTCTTCGAAACTCGAACCGGTAACAAATGCTTTACAAGGTGTGTCCACTAATCTTTTTTCAGTAAAGAACATATTAAGGATTTGATTCGGATTTTTCAAAGAGAGAAGGAAAATCCGAATCCAGTATTTTCTGAAATTTGTAAAAAATGCCAGAAATACGGAAATATATTTGACATAGAACTTAAAACATCTAGGATAACGCAGCGTCGCACTATGGGATCAAATGTCCCAGCAGATTCACCGGAAGCATATTTTAGAATATCTATTTTTATTCCGTATATAAAGTATATATAAACTTTACAACGGTCTGTCAGTAAATCTGCATTTAAGACTCTCCCAAAAAGGAATCTCTTGCAGCCGCATCTTTCTGCGTTACCTTACAGAGTATATGTGCGTATATATTAATTTCATGTTGGTTTATTATTGTATTGTTTAAGTTTTGAGCGAATTACATAATTGGACAGGATTCTTAGTATTGAATTATAATAAAGGGGCTGAACTGAAAAAATGAAGTGTACCTCAAGTATTCTACTAATCATGCTCTTCTGGTCCAGCTCATCGATACTCGAAGCGATCTCCGGATAACAGATCATGTGAAGCAGTCTCTGCGCCTGCGAATGAGTCAACAGATCATCGAGCAAATTGTCACTGTCGCAAAGCTTCTCAGGATGACACAGACACCTATAAGATAAGAAAATATTATTAGTATGCACTGTTATCTATCAAATATCCTTGATATTGAAACTCTTCCAAAAGCGTAGTTATTGAAAGGTAACCTGAAATAGTCATAATAAATAGATAACAAAATTTATAAAACACGTTAAAATTATTTTTAAAAAATACACAATACTGTACATATACTGGGACTGGGAACCATTCAACAGACGGCCTCGATGTTGTTGTCATTATTTATTTTAATTTTAAGTTTAAAAATTCCCGGACAAGAACGACAACTCTTGATTTACTGACAGCAACTAACTGTTGCTATCAGTAAATCTAACCATACGGAAAAAGGAAGCGTGGTTGATTCAATTTTAGTGATTTTTTTTTATAAAATCGGCTTCTTAATTAGGACCTCCTACAATAATAAAATTCAAAATATTTCTAAGGTAAGTCTTTCTGGTTTCAGATTGTTAAAGCACTTTCACTACTTTTTAAAACTCCGCAAAAACTATCCCTTTACTGAAAATTCTGATACTTCACTTGTAAATTCGACTCTCTATACTTTTAGTAGCCCCTAGATGCCGTATACCTGTGCATACGTCCATCCAGGTTAGGTAAGGACCTGATCGCCCTATGCCTGTGCATAGGTGTTCAAAGATATGGGGGTAGTGGGATAGAACAACTAGAAGTGTACGCACCTGTGTGCTGTACCGCAACTAGAATGAGCGGAATTGAGAGACCCGAAAGCCTGATGAACTTGGCGTTTGCCTGCATATTTATGTTACAAAATGCTGATGGCTGCATCATTAAGAATTAAAATAGCTCCCGTCGAACGCTCAAGTTGTTTATAATTAACAGTGAATGTTTATATAACATTTGTCAAATTCAAGTTCAAACTTACGACAGGGTGATATTTAGTTAATGCTTTTAAGTAGTTCACAGTATTATTATTGCATAATTACCTTGATAGTTCAGGGCGACAGAATCTAGGACAACCATGAATCCTTTGGCGTTATCGTTAAGTATAATATAGGCACACCCTGAAAGTGATTATTTATAGATGTACACTTATGTGTGAAAAGAACTTTTCCCATTAGATTCCTATTAGTGTATTATTAAGTACTTATGTTTAATAATAAAACCCTTGCGTACTGTTGGATAGTAACTAAGTGAATTGGTTTTGTGCGACAAAGCAGTACCCAGAAATAACCTCCAGTCAGACGAAACAAGAAGTTTTGGTAAATTAAGCAGGTAACAGTGGAGGTATAACTCAGGATACTTCTAAAGGATTTTCAATAAGCGAACTTTTGGGAGTTTTAGCCTTCTGTGTAGTTGCCATAGCTGTTGTAGCGTACTGTATCTACCGAGTGAAGAAAGGTATGGAAAGAAGATACGGAAGGAAATCAGACGGAGTCAATGGGTGCTGTAAAGCGGAAGGAGAAAGTCTAATAATTATTGTAAGCTATGTTCAATTTTCGGTTTATATTTTGGTAAAAGTATGGCAGAGTTGTGTGAAAATATATAATTATATAAGATTTTTGAAAAATTTTACGAAATTATTAGGAAAGAGTCAAGAGAGCGTCGTGAAAGTTTAGCTAGATTAAGTAAACTATCGATAGGCGTAGGAAAGTTAGAAAATAAATTTAATAACCTTAAAAAAGAGGTCAGCCTAGACGCGGAAGACCCAGAGCAAAGTTTTAAAAAGTATTTTAGAGCGATCGAGGATTATCTTACTAATTCGCAAAAGATTATTAACCAAAGACAAGAAAGGGTAATTAGTCAAGAAAAAACTTTAGGTAGAACTAGGATTAATAGTAATATAACAAGTATACCGGAAAAAATTGATTTAAGGACAGTACCGTCCGTGTTGCCTTCGATGGATAGTACCGAGGAGGCTACTAAGCAATTAATTGACGCCATTGAATTGTATAGCGAGCTTATAGATAACGACGGAAAGCCTTTATTGATAAAATATGTTCTAAAAGCTAAGTTAACTGAAAGCGCGAAGTTGCGATTAGGAAAATCGTATAATAGTGTTGACGAATTAATTATTGATATGAATGTGCGATTACCAAAAAATCAGCTGCGGCCTTATCGACCCAGATGCATTGTGTAAAACAAGGTGAAAAGACTATCGATGAATATGCTAAAGTAATCGAAACTCTTTTACTTGATTTGACGATAGCTCAAGCGAATAATGATTATACGGCTGTAAGAGTTAATGAAAAAATGCAATAAATGCATTCTCGAACGGATTAAGGAATAGCGAATTAAGGGCTATCGTGAAGGCAAGAATGTGTGGAACTTTGAAAGACGCGGTAATAGGCTCGAAAGAGGAGGAATTGGTTAAAAACTATAATTTTTCCTTCGGTCTTAATTAATTTCACATGAGAGGTTGTGGTAATTTTAATAAATGCTATAGTCGTGGTAATCGCGGTAGACACAATAGCAATATAGTCAATAACCGGGGTAATCATAATAGTGTAAGCCAAAGATTTAATTTCGATCGACGTCAATCAGTGTCAAGGACAAGGTTGGGGATGGTCTCTACTCGAACGACCGCGACCGGTGCGAAATCGAGGAAATTGTCAAACACGTAGGTTTTATTTTGTCGACAACACGGAAAACAACGAGAATAATAAACAAAGTACAAATCGTAACAATCAGCAGTTTTTTCGAGGCTGGTAAAGTTAATAATTCAGAAGTATTTAATTTAAATATTAATGCATTAAATTACATAAGCATAAGGTATGGAACGGATGAGTTGTTATTTTTAAGTGATACCGGGGCGAGTATTAGTTAGTTGCATTTTTGCTGAAAATTTGAGTAAGCGTGAAATTATAAACACAACGAAGAAAATAAATATAAAAGGAATTTCTGGTTCAACATTATCAATAGGTGCGACAAATGTTTCGTTTATTTTAAATGCTGAGAAATTTAATAATGATTTTTTTATTGTTGATAAGTTTGACTATAGTTAGTATAGATGGGGTATTAGGTGCCGATTTTTTTCGAGACACCGAGCAGTAATTGATTACCAGAATTTTTTAATTTCCCTCTGTAGTAAAAATAATAAAGAAACCATACCCTTACAGACAAAATGTGACTACTATACAACAATACCCCCACGATGTGAAGTAATTAAATATTGTTACACGGATCAGATAGATGAATGCGTGATATTGAATGATGAAGTGAGTGAAGGAGTGATTGTTGCTAGTATTACTGTAAAACCGGAAAATAATAGCATTCCAGTTAGGATTCTAAACGTAAACGAACGAGAAGTTAAACTTCGGAACTTTCAACCAAAAGTAAAAAGTCTATCTAATTATGGAGTATGTAGTTTTGGCAAAAATAGCATTTGAGTCGAGCGAGTCGAGAGATTACTAGATTTAGTTAATTCAGCGTCAGTTAATAACGAGGAGAAATCTTCGATTGAAAAGATGTGTGCTAAATTCGCGGATGTTTTTCACCTAGAAGGAGATCCTCTAACAGTCATAAATGTTTATAAGCAAAAAATACGGTTGAAAAAAGATGCCCATCGAGTGTATGTTAAGCCATATAGGATACCACATGCACAGAAGGGTGAAATGCACAATCACATCGAAAGAATGATACTTTAATAACTCACAAATTTATGTTTCCCTCACAACAAAACATTCTAAAATTTCACACATTTACTAATTCTCATTTTCCTGGGATTTCCTTTCTCCCCATTGTGGTCGCTATCTCTCCATTTCTTTTCTTTTTTTTTTCTTCTTTTCATTTTACAGGTATTTAAAACTTTGAGAGAGCACTCGACTCTCAACACCTTGAGTCAATTCTTTAATTTTATTTTACATATTTTCTTTTCAATAATCACTTCAAATTCACTAAAATTGATTCAACCATGCTTCCTTCCTTCTCCCGCATGCTTAGCTTAACTGAACTGACAGAAACAGTGCAACATGAAGGAGCCTTATAAAAAGACCTATTGAGAGTTTCCATTCTCGTTCGAGAATTTTCGAATTTAAAATTAAAATAAACAATGATAACCACATTGTGTCTGTTGGATAGTTCGTCCCAGTATATGTACAGTATTGTATCTTTTTTTATAGAATTTTGACATGTTATTATAAATTTTGTTAGCCTCAACAACCTAAATTGTTTTTTTCATGATGCGGTTTCACAATTTCCTTCTCGACGCTGATTAACCTTCTGTTGTAAACTGACGAGTAAGTAGACAGCCATTTGATATCTAATATAATAATTTACAACCTACCTATTTACTTGACCATCAAAATAAATAATTTTCTATAACCCACCACCAAATCTATTTACATACTACACTAACTTGATGTAGTACAAAATCAAAATTATTTCTTAAAAATTGAAATATATAATTAAAAAAAAAGTAAATTAAAATAAGTGAATTTTACTTGTCACAAAGCTAAAACAAATATTCTATCATACTAATAAATTAAAATGAAAAAAATCCTAATACCAGTTTACAATAGGTGTTGGGGAAACACCCCAACATGTGTATAACTTTCGTTTTTCACCGTATAGTTTGGTGATATCACCCTGTATGTCCGTAGTATGAATGAGCCATAATTAAGCTTTGAATATATTTATTTAACTCCAGGCAAACAGCAAATTGTGCATTTAAAGCATTGTATTTCAGTTACTCCTTAATCCGAACCTGGTTTGTCGGTTTAACAGATTCCGTTATATGCAACACTCTCTAGAAAGCAAAATGTCATTCCGTCAAACAAATCGTTATTAATCGTTCTCAATTTAATATAGCTTTGTCTCAGTCAGTGTTGTGTAAACAACAATATGTCAAAGAAACAAAGACATGCTTCCACCCTCTCAAATGCATCCACCGACGCGTATTATCCCACGAATTTCCTACTCTTTCAGCCGGCTTTCAGTTTACCGCCTACCGATAGGAAAAATTAGCTTTTAGTGCCTTACCACCACTCAAACGTAACACATCGGTCCAGTCACCGCTCTGTGTAGTGCAGTTCAAGCGTTCACTCGAATAGCAGTAAAAGGTGCTGTAGCACCGTCGCGTCGGGCCAAAGGTCAAGTCCTTTTAGGCCATTTTCTCAGTTTGTTTGCACATATATTAATAGAATATCTGCTGTATCTCTTTTCTCTTTGTCCAAGCTTGGACAAAGAACTCTTTTGGGCGTTTTAACGCAATTTTGAGACAATACAGAATCGTAGCGTCTCCCTTGAAGAAGATTGTAAAATGGCGGATGGAAATTGGCGGTAGAGAAATCCATTCCAATACTAGCAAATGGAATCAAATGTTTGAAGTGTAATAGGCCTATCCCTGGGTACGATAACAGTGGAGAATCGACGAAGACCTCAAGGTATATTTAGTGTGAACGAAAGGTTGAAATTTCAAAGACAGAAAAAGATTAATTTAATTCAGTTCAGATTTAAATAATCAAGACGTTTTCTTTTGTAGATATTTAGTAATAAGAAATTTGGTGTATATTTAGTTTTATGGGAGTGAATGAATGAATGCATGATAGTAGTTTAAGAATTGTATATATTTTTCATATAAAATGCAAATGAACAATTGCATTGGTAAAGTAATTAATAACTAACATACCTACCTCTTACAATTCACAACCTATGTGTAAAACCCCCACCACCCTAAGACCCTAAAGTGATTTTGGATAATTATACAGTTAATTGCCACCCCCACCTTTATGGTAATAAATAATATAAATTAATTGTTTTATCCCGACCAATAGGGTTGTTCTCTTATTTTCAGACAACACTGATGATTGCTTAACCGCTGAAAGCGCTTTGTTGTAAAATAAATTAGTTTTGCACGAAATTTTCCCTTCCTTCCCTCAATTTCCACAATGTGCACATAGCCTTTGACTACTTATAAAAATTAAATGTTTATCTAAGAAAATTATTAAAAATGTTACATGATTACTGTTGGGGAAACACCCCAACAAGTGTATTAACTTGTCATTTTTCACCGTATAGTTTGGTGATAACACCCTGTATGTCCGTAGTATGATTGACTCATGATAATTCAAACCCAACTAAATTTATTTCACCCCAGGTAAACAGCAATTTGTGCATTTAAAGCATTGTATTTCAATCATTCCTTAGTCCAAACCTGGATAATAGATTCCGTTATATGCAAAGCAAGTTGTCGCTCCGTCAATCGGCCTCAATATAATATATCTTCATCTCAGTCATTGTTGTGTAAACAACAATATGTCAAATAAAGAAAGAACATGCTTCTATCCTTTCAAATGCATCCGCTCCCGCGCATTTTCCCGCTTTATTTCTCCCTGCCGCGCCGGTAAGAAAAATTAGATTTTAGTGCCTTACAACCACTCAACCGTGATGCATCAGTCCAGTCACCGTTATGTATGAATTTGGCACCAATTACATCTACCCAGTCGTAGCTCTGTGTTACGCCAAGATGTTTAGTTAGTTTTCTCAAAATTTAAGTTTTAGTCGAAGAAAGAAGTAATAAAGTGCAGTACAATCGTTCACTCGAACAGCAGCTAGAAAGTTGTAGCTCCGTTGGTGCCAAAACCTTTTGGGCTATTTTCACATTTCTTTGCACAGATATTTAGAGAATATTTGCTGTAACTTTGTTCTCTTTGTCCAAGCTCGGACATCGGCATTTAACACATTTCTAGAGACACGTAGCGTCTCTGGTGTTGAAGATAGAAGAATGTAAAATGGCGGAAGAAAATTTGTAAGTAGACAAATCTTTTCCTCTATTCAAGAATCGAATCAAATGTTCGAAGTCTTATATCCCTGGTAAAGTTAATTGGGAGAATCGAAGAAGACGGAAAGTACAAGGTATTTTGTGTGAACGGAAAGGCAGTCAGTTGAAACTTTGAATTAACAGAAAGCTCAATTAAATTCAGTAAAGAAAGAAGTTCTTGTTAAATTTAAATAATCAAGAAGTTTAGTTAGACATTTAATAATAGTTAACCATATGTACAGTATCTATTTGGTTTTATGTGTGAAAGGATGAATGCTTGAAAGTAGTTAGAAATCTTTGTATATATTTATCATATTTAATTCAAATTAATTATTGAATTATTAAAGTACGTAATACCTAGAATACATGTTTCAATTCGCATCCTATGAATAAAATCCTCACCACCCTATTGTAATACAGTCCACTAATTAAAGTGGTTAATTATAAAGTTAATTACCACCCCCACCTTTGTGGTCATAAATGACTTAAGAAATAATTGTTTATAGCGACCAATTACTTTGTTGAACAAAATACCAGTTTTTAAATTGATACGATGCGATCGATCGAACTCTGACGGTTCTTCTTCACTTAGTTCTTGAAAATTGACAACAAAATAATTAGATTAAGGTTGTATCATTCATTATTATCAGAAACAAGGTGGGTCCTAAATCAGTGTCCTATGTGAAATCCCCTTGTTTGCCCTACCAAAGGTCTTGAAACAAGGGTCCGGTTTAATTCTGACTTTGTTTAACTCTGAGCTCAAACATGAACCACATAACTTTTTAAATTATTTGGCAATAAGGTCAAATTTTGCCGCATAACCAAAGAACAAACACATTTGAAAAAAATGTGTGTGGACTACTCTGACTTGCTTCCTAAAATGTCTTAGATGCGAGGAAGATTTTTAAGTGTCGTACACTACACGTAAATAAATAAATAAATAAATTGCTGTTAACCGAGAATCTTACCTGTCGAGCACCCACTGCTGGGAACAGATTTCCCTGAGAACATGGTTTGCGAAAGCCGACAGAGAAGCAGTTGCCTCCGGATTTCCAGTGCTGATCTGCCTAAAAAATAGAAAATCACTTTGATCGCAAAAAGTAAGTTTACGTTAACCGATTTAGTCACAAACCCCACCGAGTGTATGATCAGGTATAAGACTTTAACTAGCCTCGAAAACAGTAATTACATTGGACACAAAATCCCAATAATTTAAGTCTACCGGATCAATACACAATATACGCCCAGTGCAATGAATATTATATATACACAATATACAGAGTAAAAAAATCTCGTTCGCAAGGAGATGTTAGAACAGTCAGGACATGAGGTTATCCTTTTTGTTATGCGACATTGATTTTATGAACTGTACATATACAAGGAGCTTCGTCGGTTCAGAAATGCCCGTGAGATAGGAACATAACATAAAAGCATAACATTCACATTGGAAGGATTAGACCTGTGTACTAAAAGTTTAGATAATAGGCAAACAAAAAAACATACATTTAAATACATTTAATACATGTCAGTACAAACTCTAAAAGCGAAAATGCTTTTGGTACTTATCCTCATTAGATTTATTTTAAAAAGAAAAATGTATGCGCCTCAACATGCTTCCTTACATTTAGGACAACGTATAGTAAACGAATGCAATCAAATAACAAACTGGGGTCGTCATTTAAAAAACAATTAGTAAACTAGCACGTAAGTGACTATTTTAACATATTTATTAGCTGTGCAAGGCATTTTTTGTAAAACTGAGAATTCAAAAATGAGAGTAAATAGAGACTGATTAATAAATAAAGAGCAACGCAGTCTGCCGTGATATGGGCAGAACCCGTTTTCTTGATTGACAATGTTTTAGACCTCTGGTAAAAAAAATTTAAGAAAATCTCGCGCATATTTGAATGACATCAATGACATCCACGAAGGGTGGAGTCTATCCCCCCATTATATGGACGTTGTCAAACCATTCTGAATATTGCTAAAAGTCATCCCTTGGCTGCAGTTGAATTGCCGAGGCTTGCTCCTACCTAGCCCTATTTCAAGTAAACTCTATATCTAATTACAGGCTTATGTGCTTATAGTTTACTCTTTGTCCTACTCTGTGTCCCGTGCCTGCACGTGATCAAATAATGTGCACCATTTGGTTTAGATAGATATATGTGTGGAGGAAGCGTCATCGCCTTTATGTCACTGTGACCTGTAAGATCTATTGCAACCCTCCTTGTACTTAGAGTATTGTGTCCAACCGTGTCTTCTTGATCAGACTCCAAAGTCTAGTCAGTGGCTCCATGGTGTAGTTTAACGCTTCTAGATTAGTTGTCCCCGCAGTTTCGAAGCGCAACCTCGAAAGTCCTTCACAGTGGCAGAGAATGTGTTTTGCCGACTCCTCCCCTTCCTGGCGGAACCTACACAGGGTTTCATCCGCCAGGCCTATTAGACTCATATGTCTCTTTAGTCGGCAGTGTCCTGTTAGTAGTCCCACTATGATTCTTATTGGCTTCCGATTATAACTTAACAAGCCTGCTGTTAATTTTGACGAAGGTTTGCTGATAAAATCTTTGGCATGTCTATGTCCCGGTAGATTAACCTCTGGGAAGCTTTTTCTATCCCTTTTGAATGGATGTCTAGGCTATGGGCCTTGCGACTCCGCAAAACGGTTCTGGACCTGTTAGTCGCAGGGACGAGTCTTCTCGGGCTAATTCGTCTGCCATCTCGTTGCCTGCATGACCTTCGTGTCCTGCCTCCCTCCCACGCCAAGGTCAATTTTCTATTAAGCCTTCCCATTTCGTTCAACAGATTTATACAGTCCAATACTAACTGTGATGTTACTATATTGGAAGATACTGCTTTGATTGCTGCTTGGCTATCGGAGTAGATAACGACTGTCTTGTTGCTCACCTTCCTCCTGATCATTTCCTCTATACAGAGGATGATAGCTGTAATTTCCGCCTGAAATACTGTGGCGAGTGTGCCCATAGGTATCGAGATTTTGATCTCTGTCCTTGGTTCGTAGATTCCGGCTTCTATTCCTTGGTCGGTATTCGAGCCGTCTACATACCAGACTATGTCCACCATTTGGCTTACTTGTTTTGAGATTTCAGGTTATCACACGGGTATTCAACAATCTTCCGGTCCTGATAGAATTCCAAACTTGTTTCTGAGGAAATGTGTTTATACCATTTCCAAACCACTGTACATAATTTTTAATATGTCCTTAAAATCTGGAAATTTTGCAGAGCTATGGAGGCATAGCCTCTTCTTCTTCTTCTTCTAGCCGTTTTCTATCCTTTGTATATAGGCCTCTCTCATATTTTTCCAGTTTTTCCTGTTCTGTGCCACTTGTTACCAGTTAAGTCCGGCTGCTCTTTTGATGTCATTATACCATCTTTGTTGTGGTCTTCTTTTTTCCCCCCAAGGTCTCCATCTTGTTGTTTTCCGCTCCAATTGGTTGTCTTTCAGGCAACATGTCCGGCCCAGTTCCATTTAAGACTACCTATTCGTCTCGCTATATCTTCGACCTTGAAGAAATAGTTCTTACCCACTCATTGGTTTTATGATCTTTAAGCGTTATTTCTAGCATTTTTCGTTCTATTGATCTTTGGTGTATCTTTAATTTATTTAGGAGTTTCTTTGTTAGATCCCATGTTTCACATCCGTAGGTTGTTACTGGGAGAATGCATTCCATGTAAACCTTGGTTTTTAGTTTGAGGGGTAGGTTGGAGTTGAAGACGTGTCGCATCTTCCAGTTCTATAAGCATGTGTTCTAATTCTTCACTGTTTGGAGCAAAAATAGTAATGCCATCAGCAAATCTTAGGTTACTGAGCTTTTCTCCCGATATATTAATTCCTCTGTCTTCCTAGTGTAGGCTTTTGAAAACATCCTCTAGCACCAGTGTAAACAATTTGGGTGACACAATGTCTCCCTGTCTAACGCCTCTTTCAATCATGATTTCGTCAGTGTCTTCATGTAGCCTTACTATCATTTTTGAGCGGTCATTTAGTGTCTGTATAATGTTAATTATCGTTGGTCTATTCTTGCATTTTTCATTGACCTGATAATTGCCCAAAATTCAACTGTGTCGAAGGCCTTTCTAAAGTCTATGAAGGCGACTCATATTGGGATGTTATATTCTGTTGCTTGTGCAGTATCCTTACGGTGTGGAGATGTTCTATTGTACTCATGCCTTTTCTGAAGCCCGTCTGCTCATAGGGTTGGTATGTGTCAAGTTTGTTATTATTCTCATAAATAACTTGTAGATCTGTGACAGCAGGCTGATTGGTCTATAGTTTTCTAGGTTGCTTGGATCACCTTTCTTATATATCAGTATGACTATCGCGGTGTTCCAATCCTGTGGTATTTTTCCATCGATTAGGCATGTATTTAGTGATTTAAGCTCCCTTACCAGTAGGCTTCCACCTTCCTTCAACATTTCCGGTATGATGTTATCGTCACCTGCTGCCTTTCCGTTTTTTAATTGGTTTAAAGCTTTCCGAATTTCTTCTTCTTCAATCTCTGGTAGATCCTCGGAGCCAACATTACATATCCTGTTTTTCCGGTCATTGTTTGCTCTTCTGGCATCCTCACTGTCTATTTTGGACTCGTACAAACCTGTGTAGAACACCTCTGTTACCTTGAGTATCTCTCTTCGATCCACTGTTATGTTACCCTCTCAGCTTGATCATTTCTTTTTTATGTGCGTTTTCTTTTTTAAAGATGTTCAAGCCTCTGTTTTGCTGTATCCACTCTTCTATTCGGTTCTCTTGATGCTTTCTTATGTCCTGCTTGGCCATTTTCCTTGTTGTTTTGTTTAGTTCGGCATACTCTACTGTATTCCTTTTGTTGTCTTTAATAAGCTCTCTCCTTTTTTCCAGTAGCTGTTTGGTTTGTGTTGTAAGCTTTTCTATTATTTTAGTTTTTGATGTTACTAAACTTGCGGTTGTTTCTTTCAATGTTTTTATCAGTCTACTGTTTGTTTCGTCCAAGCTCTCGTGTGGTGATGTTGTTTCCTTTGTTAGCCGTTCTGTCAACCTTTTGCTATATATTGACTTATTGTCTCTTATTGTACCAGGATCTACACGGTACTGGGTGCTGTTGAACTTTTTTGCTCTTTCCAATTTTGTGTTTATTACGATCTTGCACCGAACTAATTTGTGATCGCTGCCCGTAGTAAAGGAGTTCAGAACGTCGACATCTTGAACGATATGTTTATTTGGTGTTAGCACGTAGTTTATTTCATTTTTGTATTTCCATCCGGACTGGCCCAGGTCCATTTTCTGTGAGGTCTTTTTTGAAAAACGTATTCATTATGTATAGTTGTTCTCTTTCCAGGTAATTTGCAAGCATCGTCCCTCTTTCATTTCTTTTCCCCAGACCGAATTGTCCAACATACTGCGAGCTGTTACACTGCTCTCCTATTCTTGCGTCAAAGTCTCCTATTATCAGCGTGTATTTTGTTTTATTTTCTGTTAGGCTCTGTGTGATTTCATCATACAGCACCTCGACGTCTTCATCCTCATGGCCACTTGTTGGTGCATAGATATGAACGACTTTAATTGTTATATTGGAGTTAATCTTAAATGTTATGTATATTACTCTATTTGATATGGCTTTAAGTATTTCAAGATTTTGGGAAACTCGTTTGTTGATATTGAAACCCACACCACCTATACTATTGTCTTCTCTTCCTTTGTAAAATAGGATATGTCCTGATCTTAGTCTAATGGTTTTCCCCCTTTTGTTTCTGATATTCCCAGAATATCCCAGTTTATTCTGTCCAGTTCCGTTAGCCTTTCCTCGTTTCCAACTGACCTAGCGTTATAAGTTGCAATGTGAAGTTGGCAGCCTTGTTTAACCCATGGATTCTTAGCACCCCCTGCTCTATGACTGGTCTGACCGCCGCCTTGGCCAGGGTCATTCGAGCCGCTGGGGACTGGGGGCCTTTGTTGTTGGTGTGCCTTCATATGAGAGGGGTTTAGCCATAAAACACCACGTTGGTCAGACGTCTTGGTGAGTGTTGGTTCAGCCGCCCCTAACCTGGGGAACCGTCGCTGTTTGCAGCCGCCCACTCTGGGTCAGACGCTGCAGATTTTGCCTATTGGTCCGCGGGGCGTATTTGATTTCCGCCCTACCACCCATATCTGGGAAGCATACCCCTATCCGCCACCCGGGGGCGCGCTCTCTAGGAGGTAAAGGCTCTCCCAAGAGGGAGGCATAGCTATATAACAACAAGTCTGGTAATTCTGAAGATATCTAGAGTTATAGGAATGATAGCTTGATTCAGTATGAGGTTGACTTATTAGAGGCTTTGAAGCGTGGGCGTGGAGTCCAGGTAAATTCAATTTCCTTGGTTTGATTTGACAAAAGGGTCGTACATAGAGCGTTAAAATTAGCAACTTTGTTTCTGATAGGTTTGAGATTTGTTCAGAGAGCCTCAGGAATCGCACCGCGCTCCGCTGCTATTCAACCTGTTTCTTAAGGGATCGAAGCATCCGAGTTGGTATTGATGGACATCTCTCGGAGGAATCTCAAATCAATACTTCGTATTCTTAATGCATATGGAATTGCATCTTATCTAGCTTCAAGTGTCTAGAGTGTATGTGATAATGTAGTGACTATGTATCACTTTGCTTAAATTTATTGTATTGTATATTTTACTGTTTGATTTTTTCAGTCAGCTATCGGAAGTCTTGTAATTACTTCAGTATTTTTACAAGGTAAAAATGGGGAATCCCCGTGAATTTAATAATAAGTCAATAAATAGGCTTATTTAGTTAATAACCGGACTCTACCAAAATATACGCATAAGAAAACTCTTGAATTAGTTTATAACAACCAGTCCAAATGTATTAAATATTAATATAAACAACCCCACATAACCCAAACCGAAATATTGTAAATATATACAAAACTGATACACACATTATACTTTTCGGACATTCAGATATGTTTCATCTAAAGACAAAAAAATCTTAACTTTTAGTATACAGGTCGAGGTCGAGATGCAAGCGAAACGGGGAAAGAATTTATGAAAAGACACACAAAGCACAAAAGCGAAACGGTGAACTGAGAGACAATAGAAACGTTGATTTTGGGTAAAATCGAAAGGGTTGACAAACCTATGTGCAGTCCGGGTGCCGCATACGTCCATGTTTACCACCCTGGAGACAGGAAGGTTAATCAAAATAAAATAAAATAATTTCAAACGTAATAAAACAATGCGCTCGCTTAACGTGTCTTGGCGCCCGACCGTACAAATATGGTTTTCGGGATTCATTGAATGAATGAATCAGATCTCTATAGGGGATTCAGTATAGCTATTTGTTGCCTAACAACTAATGCGGTTACAATTCTATAGGCTAATACACATAGATGGTTCAACAACAGATGAATCGAATATCCTTCATATTATGCCAGGCACATTTTATGTGGCCATCATTAAACTTAGATAGTAGGTGCCGGCCAAATTTTTTTATTACGAATATCATATGTCCTGGGTAACCAAAAGTTGCCATTTTGCTATATAATTTTGACTTTATGGGATTAGAACTGCAAGTCCCTAGTTGAGGTCAAAATTGGGAAAATTATGAAAAATATCATTAACTCAAAGTGAGTGATTTACCTTGACTTTTTCCCTCACGTAGCTGTTGTTAAAAATAGATACTAGCAAACATATAAAATAATCGAAAAATATCGTATGCCGCCGTAGTGTCTGCTGTTTTTGCTCCGACAAGTTCAGTTGTAGATATGTTCTATACTGTTGTGGAGGATTCATGTTTGTCAAACAAATTGTTACCTTTTTCTCTATCTTAAATTTAGACTGAATAAGCCCGCTTCGGCCCTGGCTCTAAGGTATAAATTACACAAATGCTAATTTAGTGACCACAGCGAACCTGAAAACTCTAAAAGAGAGAAAAAAAGTTTTTCTTTTAGGTTTGTCAGCTTCGTTTGATCACGAAATTAACAGTCATTATATTATTTCCAGTCAAATAAACGCCACAAGCGGTTAAAATCACCATATCAAAGCGATACCGACAAGCGGACGCAATAAGAATGCGCGCCAATCGGCCATTCCAGGCGGCAGTGAAAACAGCCGTTGCCATAGGAACCTCGTAAGCAAAATAGAATATAAGGTATAAGGTAAGGTATGACGATGTGTGACGTAAAATCGGGACGCGTATTAGTAAATTGTTCTAGTACTCTAGTAGATAATTAGATAATGATAAAATATGCTAAAAAATTTACAAATAATTATTAATTTTATTATTGGGATAATAGGATTGGATGTCTAATAGGTATATTATTTTATGATTTTTTATGGAATTTTTGGGGGGCACGTGCTCCTGTTCCCCACGGCAGGGGCCGCCACTGACTTAAGTGCAACATACTTTCGACTTATAGCGATGTTACGGTGGCATATTTATGGCAAAAACAATTAATAAAAGACCGGAACAATGGCAAAAATCTGCGTGTAAGTAAAGTGTTTACAAAGTTAATTTGTCTTAAAAACATTTGGCTACGTACTTCTATATATGTGGTGAGCGAACAAGAGATTTTTCGCTTGATTAATGACTATGTCGGAAAGTTCACGAATTTGAAAAAAAAATCATTCGATCTATACAGGCTGTCTCATGGTGGATGGTACCTTATACGTTTCTGGAGAACCGCTCAACGGATCATTCTCCGGATCATTCACCGATATGCTCTACCTTGCTAAAATATATTCAACAATGCCGTGGTGCCGCTTCTATTAAAAAGTAGGAGCAGCTGTAAAATTTAAAATGGAACACCCTGTAGGTTATTCCATATTTGGATTTTGTGTATAATTCTAGACATATTTCATGAATAATGTCCTATACCTATCTCCAACTGTTTTTGAAATATTGACAGTTGAAAATGGACCATTTCACCAAGTTTAATAGCCTGTAAAATCTAAACGGCTAAAGATAAAGCAAAATGGTTTGCACTTTCCTATCTTGGTTTTTGATAAGCTATCGTTTCACACTAACTTTAGATTTAACCGGAGGTTAAATTTAACCGGAATTTCTTAACCTCTGGTTAAATAAAACATTTGTGTCAAACGATAGCTTATGAAAAACCAAGATAGGAAAGTGCAAAACATTTTGCTCTATCTTTAGCCGTTCATCAGGCTGTCAAATTTGGTAAATGGTCGATTTTCAACTGTCAATATTTCAAAAACAGTTGCAGATAGGTATAGGAGATTATTCATGAAATATGTCTAGAATTCTCCGCAAAATCCAAATATGCGATAATATACAGGGTGTTCCGTTTATAATTTTACAGTTGCTTCTACTTTTTAGTAGAAGCGGCAACACTGCATTCCCGAAAATATTTTAGCAAGGTAGAGCATATCTGTTTATGTAAACGGCCAAATTTTCAGAATGATCCGTTGTGAGTGGTTTTCCAGAAACGAATAAGATACCATCCACCGTGAGACACCCTGTATATAATAAAGAAGCTAGAAAATATCGGATAATCAACTTTTTGAATATTTCAATCTGCACGTGTAGAGTGCCTAAAACAGAATAACGATTTTAAAAAGGCCAAAGAACAGAAGAAAAATGTTCATTCAAAATGCTGACGGTAAGGTGACGAGGATATTACAAAATCATATGAAAAAAAGCCAAAACAAAAAAATAGTCAAAAGACGAAAGCGCCCTAGGGCATCCAAAGCAGCAAAAGAAGTTCTAGATCTTCGATTAAAGACAATTAATTTCTGTCTGAAGGCTCGTCAACAAATGAGTTTGATTTTCAAATAGTTGGTCTTTCAACTTCAAAAGCAAGTAGAACAAACCTTCCAGGTGGATGGATTTCAGAAATTTAGCAGAGGCCTGCAATCGAATTGGAGTTTCCGATAGATTTGCTTCTGCAAGATTTCGGTGATGTCAATAGGAATGACCCTTAAAAATGATTGAACCGTATAGTAAATTGAGGAGAAACGAAAAAGAGAAGAACGATGCTGAAAAACAAATCAAGGAACTTGAATGCAGTTGCAGAGATTCAATTTGCGGTAGAAAAGAGAGAACACTGCTGAATGAAAAAGAAGGAAGCAGTTATCATAAGAGATATGCATCGGAGAAACGTATTTATTTGGGACATGCAACCCCTACCTCAGAAAATGCCAGACACATGAAATCAAAAGTATTTTCGATTTCTTAAATGACAACTTGGGATCTGTTGAGGAAATTGTTGCTGCTGGCTGTGACAGTCTAAGATCCGGTATTAGAAATATATACCATCATCTGTTATTTGACGATGACAAAGATTATATGTTAGATAATATATAGATTGATAAATCGCACATGGGTTGCCTAGCTAAATCTGGGGCCAATGCCGTTATACAGGATGAAACAAATTCGCTTCTCACTAGTGATCGGCCGATATGCTATTTTTGCCGATATCGATAATCGGCCGATACCGATATTTGAGTTGCCGATACCGATAAAATATCAGTATCGGCACGACATTTTAAAACATTGATATTAAAATTATTTAATATTAATAATATAGTATTTAATATACATACATACTAGAGTAAGTAAAATATCTGAATAGTGGCAAATTAAAATTTAAAATATAATTAAATTCAAATCTGGCATGGACGCGAAAATCATTTCGGTACTTCCCCGTCCGCCGCTCACTCGAATCAAACGTCAAAACACTGGCGATGCGGTGGATTACCCAGTTACGGAAAGTGTTGGGATATACCTATACTTCTTTACTTCTGCAATTAATTGGTGTTCTTTAGTTAAACTATCAAGTGGTGTGTAATATTTTAATTTTTTATGCGAAGCAAATAAAAAACGATGGGGGAAAATAGTGATAATAGGCAAAGAAAGATATCAGAATTTTTGAATTCAAGAGAGCAGCAAAATACTTCACAATTGCCAGACAAAGAAGTTATTTACATGGCCGCAAGCGAATCAAATGTAACAAAAAGAAAGAAAAGTTCTTTATGGCAATTTTTTGAAAGAAAGGCAACCGCTAAATCTGAAAAGATGCTGCCATTTGTAAAATATCCTTGGAAGGAAGTGGACGAACAGCAAATACTTCGAATTTGAAGCATCATATGTTGAGATCTCATAAATCGGAATATGAAAAACTTGGCGAGAAGCTTGGTAGTACTATAATTTTATAATAATATGTTAATGCTTTATTAAAATTTGCATTTGGTCATCTAAGTGTTAAAAGTTAAAATTTTAAAATTTGCCATTTTATATTGAAAAATGCATATTATTTGTAGATAGCTCCTATAGCTTTTATTTTTAATTTAAAAACCATATCACATAAAAGTACGTGCTTACAAATTAATAAAATAAAATATCTATATTGATTAGGAATTAGGAACATAATATACAAGGTGTTCTATTAGAAGAAAACTTATTTTTTCATACTTTAAGAACGAGATTTTCAATTGTTTTAATTTTTTTTACTATTTTTATAATGAGTGTAAAAAAATAATCAAATTTAGCTGTTTTGGTAGCTTTAACAGCAAAAAGAAAGGTAACAACCGTGAACTATTGCTAGCTATATACGGTGTGAATTATTATCTTCATTTCTTAAATTTGTATGTAGGGTTTTTCTATATTATTTATGTGTATAGTGTATAGAGCGAGAGGGATATCATTTCAAAGTATATTATGTATGTACTTCCTTTTTATCTTTTTAATAATGTATACAAGTCACGAAAATGTATGTACGACTTTTTCTAATAACTTTACTCAAAGAAATTAATTACTTTTCCATCTATATTTTGTTTTTTTTTTAATATTAGGTAGGTTTTTTTTGTAATTGTCCGCTTCTCGCTATTTCTAAAGAAAGTTGATGAGACAAGAAGTATAATTTGTGGAACAGATAAGATAAAAGAAAATAAAATAAGGATAAGATATTGATTTAAAATTTAAAGTATATTGATTTAAGGATAAGATAAAAAAGAAAAAGATAATATGAAAAATAAGACAAAAACATAAAGGATAATTTGTATGAAGAATAAAAATGTTGGCAGGAAACTTCAGTTTTGTTTTTTTTTCTGGAATTGATAAATGATGGTCAGGATTCAGGTACAAAAGCGTCCAGTTCCAGTGCCTCATCTCAAGCGTCTTTAGTGAGCAAATTTTCTCCGATGCTGGCAACATTTGTTGCAATAGAAGAAATAGATTGATCTCTGAGCGTGCTGAAATCTTGATCTTTTTGCATCGCAATTTGAAAAAGTGAAATTTTGATTACTAGTTAGTAGTTTATACTCCATTCTTCTTCTTCGGATGCTATCCACTAATGGATGTTTGCGGTCACATTTTCCATCTCCTCTCTATCCCTTGCGGTATGAATTAGGATCTGTATGTCATTCACTCCTGTCCATTGTTTTATGTTCCGACTGTGTTGATCAGTCTTTGTAAGTCTTACATGTTATCAGCGATGAGCACTGTGTCATCAGCATAACGTATGTTATTAATCCACATTCCGTTGACTTTAATACCGATCTCTACATCTTCCAATGCTTCCCTTCCGAGTACAGGTTGAACAAAAGCGGGGACAAGACACATCCCTGTCGCGTAACTGTTCCATTTCCGCGCATTCTCGTTTCAGCCATTCGTTCTTTGCCATTCTTATCTTTGACCTGATTATTCTTTGTATGTTATTATATTTGATGTCATCTTTATTTTTGCATGCCCGACGTTTATCCATCAGTCCCAATATGTCGTCATTCATCGAACTCTGTTTTCTAGTCTTGGTCCTGTACCCCAGTTTAGTTTCAGTTACCTCCGTCACAATACCCGACAGTCCTGTCCATGAAGGCGTTAGGTCGTTTCCGTTATCCGGTATGATGTTGTGTATTTGACTGTTGATCTGCTCGCTGAAATTCTAAAAGGCGATCACCTCTCTTATTCCTGAATCCAAGCCCATATGGTCCGACTAAGTTATACTCCATTACGTCATGAATAATCACATGTATCAAACTTTTATTTTTGTTATTTCCTGTTTAGTGTAGAGGAATTGCATAAGTGCACTTTATTTGCAATGTTAAATTATTGATGCTGTGTTATTTAAAATAATAAAAATTAATTTAAAAGTAATTTGATTGTTTTTTTGTTTTATTACAAGAAATTATAATACTAGATTTTTATTTAAAAATAAATAAAATAAAATTGCTTTAATTTAAAAAAATCCGATATTTATCGGCAAAATTCTGCCGATACCGATTATCGGCAAAATTTGCCGATATGCCGATACGATACCGATACACCGATATTTATATCGGTATCGGCCGATCACTACTTCTCACTATCGGGATCTCGTAAACGGTAAAAGATACGGCAAATTTTAAATTGGGGTAAAGTTGCGCAATTTAGTGCCCAGTATTTTGACATTTTGAAGTTTGAGATATCTCAAGTACTTCCGGAAATATCCGCGAAAAACCGGAATTTTCGATTTTTTTTTTTTAATTTTTTTGACGATATTTTCAGAAATATCAAAAAGATATTAACACCACAGCTTATTCAATAACCTGCTACTTATCTTGCGGTGGCATCCTTTGATTTGGGAAAGTCAAGTGAAAATTTTAGAAGAGGGCCATGGCTTAATATTGTTTTAAACTTCTGGGCATCTGAATAATACTTTTGACAGTTCGTTTAATTTAAAATATGATATTTTATCGTCTAAAATCCGTTTAAAAACGATTTTAAATGGCTAAATTGTATAAAAATCCGAAATCTTCGGTCTTTTTAGGGCGATAGCCGTAGCTTCGGACGAATTTGTCGTGGATTTTAAAGTGAATATTCATTTTAAATTTGCTTCGTGTCATTACATTGCCTGAAAAGTCACGAGACCGTGGAACTGAACGGCTCAGGCGCAGTGCCTGACACTCCAACTTTCTGATTTCGATAGAGATGAGTTGCTGGTAGTGTATAAGCTGTGTAAACACCTTCTAGAGGCACCTTTTAACGGTCAACGTTTCGATTTTTCAGAACCATCATCAAGCCAATTTTTTTAAATACGGACCTGTAGTTTTTATCAATTTTTTTGCATATTTGGGGGTAATTTGGTAAAATCGATCACCAGATTTGTTTAAATTGTAGGCGTTACTGACAAAATTACCGGAGTTTTTTTTTAATTTGAGATATCAACTTAATCTGCGCCTGTTAGTATTGTAAATTGTCTGAGATGTTCATTTTGTTAATAATACCTACAAGTTAAAAATATCTGGTGATGGATTTTACGAAATTCCCCCTAAATATGCAAAAAAATATATAAAAATTATAGGTCCGTATTTAAAAAAATTTGCCTGATGATGGTTCTGAGAAATCGAAACGTTGAGTTAGAAAACTGACAACATCCTAGGATAGATCGTTAAAAAGTGCCTCTAGAAAGTGTCATTATTTTTTTGATATTTCCAAAAATAACGTCACAAAATATTAAAACAGAAATTCGAAATTTTCTGTTTTTTCTCGGATATCTCCGGAAGTACTCGAGATATTTCAATTATCAAAATGTCAAAATACTGAACACTTAATTGCGCAACTTTGCCCCCATTTAAACTTTGCTGTATCTCTTACCGTTTACGAGATCCCAATAGTGACAAGCGAACTTGTTTCACCCTGTATAATATAAATTCTAATTAACTTCTTTTGTTATTAAGAAAAAAAAACGAGCATTAGCTGAGAGAATGTGACTCAAGGAATTTGGGAAATATAGGTTGCTTACTTTCCACTCAGCCCAACTATGAAGTTGCCTGGTATAAACAGGTGAGCAAGCGTTATTAATAAACCCTCCTCAGTTATTTAATCAATTTTTTTTATAAAATGAAAGGTTATTTTATTCCCTGCCCAACAGCATTAGGTTGCCTTGGTAAAAGTTTGTCACATCCATGGTTGCCTGGATTTTAGATGTTAGGTTTTGACCGCGAGCGTGGAGAGTGACGGAAATCCAGAGAGGCAAGTGTGTGCCAGGCAGCTGCTGAGTGAAAGAGAGATTAACCCAAATTTGGGGTGATGGCTTTTACCAAATTACCCCCTAAATATGCAAAAAAATTGATAAAAACTACAGGTCCGTATTTAAAAAAAATTGGCTTGATGGTTATGAGAAATCGAAGTTGATGTAGATAACTGACAACATCTTAGGGTAGACCGTTAAAAAGTGCCTCTAGAAAGTGTTAATATGTTTTTGATATTCCCAAAAATAACGTCAGAAAAAATTAAAAATTTCGATTTTTCACGGATATCTCCGGAAGTACTCGAGATATCTCAAACTTTAAAATGTCAACATACTGGGCACAAAATTGCGCAACTTTACCCCAATTTAAACTTTGCTGTATCTTTTACCGTTTACGAGATCCCAATAGTGAGAAGCGAATTTGTTTCACCCTGTATAACGGCATTTGCCCCAGATTGAGCTAGGCAACCCATGTGCGATTTATCAATCTATATATTATCTAACATATAATCTTTCTCATCGTCAAATAACAGATGAAGGTATATATTTCCAATACCGGATCTTGCACTATGATGGAACCATTGTAAACACACGCCTTAAGAATGAAGTTGTAAAGCATGTTGAAATAGCGATTGGACACTTGTCCATTTGATTAAGAAACTAACGATCCAAAAGGATGGTCAGACCTATTCGAACGCTTCTTCCAACATGTTACAATACTCCAACAGTCAAATTCGAAAAATGTAGAGCTACGAGAATTCGACCTAAGGCTCCAGTACGGATCAAGTTTATGTGTATGAAATGTGTTCCCAAATCGTCATAGGTGATATATCCTCAAATGTATCCATTCGTGATCCTGCAAAAATGGTACTAGCAAGTTGGCTGACAATGGCGAATATAATTTTGAGATTGTTTGTAGCCACAGAACAACCTTCCAATGAATTGAAAACATTAACGGAATTTATATTGAAAATATATGCTCCTGTTTGGTTCGATATTGAAATTAGTTAAAGAAATCATTGATCAAGAAACGCATTTTTCGCTTATCCAGAAAATATTCGGTTGCCAATAAATAGAGATGATCGGAAGCTTATAAGAGAACTTGAGCTGAGGAGGATCTCCAAATGTATAGTAAGAGGTCTACAGACTCGCGAAATTTTACAATACCTAAATTCAATTTTGAGGTACAAGATTACATTGAATTGATAAACGGGCAGTCAGTTAACATCACTAAACCACTTCCCATAAGAGATGATTGACAATTCCCTGCGACATTGATATCTTGAAATAACCTTGTCACTCACAAGCGGGACAGAAGCAAGAGATGGCTTGATTAGCGCTCCAATTGCCTCCAGAAAAAATCCAGTTAACTGAGGCAAAACAGCAATTTTTAAAGGCTTTAGAGCAAATTTACAGTCCCTAAATTCAATTTTGAGGGTCAAGATTACATAGAATTGATAAACTGTTAGTCAGTTAGCATCACTGAACCACCACCCATAAGAGATGATTGTGACAGTTCCTTACCACCATACACCTACACACGGTATGTCAGCTAGCATACATATTGTTTTTTCTGCCTAACGTGACATCACGTGTGTCGCATACTTTTAATGCCATTTAAATAACACAGAATGAGAATTTTAATTTATTTTTTATTACGCATGCATCATAATCAACGATTATCGCACGCTGCAGCGTGCTTAAAATGATGTTTATGATGCGCCTACTTTTTTAAAGGTTGCTATAGAAATATTTGATCATGTCAAATGTGACAGATTAATATATTCGTCAATATATCCCTTAAGTTTAATATTTAAAACATTTTTGAGATTATGATGCATTCGTAATAAAAAATAGCGTATGATATACGTGTATAAAAGGCCTTTAAAGCCCTTGCGACTTACAAAACACTCCGCTGCGCGTCGTGTTTTGAAATATGTCGCGCGTGCTTTAAAGGCCCTCTTATACACTTATATCATAATATACTATTATTTGCGATTATTATTTTATTTGACGGACAAAATAATATATTATAGGTAAAAAATCATATTTTTAGAGGATCATTGGGGTTCCAAATTCGCGGAGCGGCATAGAGTAGTTGACTACCATCATAGGTAAAAAAAGATAGATTAAAATTAAAAAACAGTATTACATAATATATAAATAAATTATATTATATTTTTGAAGTGAATACTTTGGTTTCATGAGAGGAATTGGTAAAGGAGTTATTCAATTTTTATAAGACTAAGTCAAACTAACCGAAAGTTGATTGGACGACTAACCCAAACTCACCAAATCTATTGAAATTGGGTATAACGTATCGGAAGCGGCTCAGATAAGGAAAATAAGTTGAGAATAAGTGAACGAAAGTTGATCAGACGACTAACCTAAACTAACCAAATCTATTAAAACTGATTATAACATATCGGAAACGACTCAAATAAGTCAAATAAGTTGAGACTAAGTGAAACTAATTGACAGTTGTTTAGACCTTAACTAACATAAACGTACATATAACATACTACGAGATTTGAATCGTAAAATTAGTTTTATAAGCATTAACAACGATTGGAACGTAAAATCTTAAAATGTAGTAATGTTAATAAAATAATAATTTTTCTGTTTTGTCCTTTTTTCCCTCATGTTTAAAAACTAATCATAGCCAAATTATTTTCATTATTTTCTGCTTTCTCTACAGGGTTTGGGAAAATTATTATAACGTATTGAAAAAAGGATATTTAATAGATATAAGGTCGAGGAGTTTTCTTTTAATTACCTATCAATGTGATATGTGAATATCATACTATGTTTGGCAATACTAAATTCGTTAAAAAGTTGCGAGTAGCATAGTACACGTGATAGAAGTGAATACTTCTTTATCGATTCCATAAGAGAGAAAGAGTGTGAGAAAATCATATACTTTATCTCTCGTGTGAGACGAAAATTTCATAGACTGTATCGTGACGTGGCCTTTAAAAATGACTCACATGCAGCAGAATTATTCACTTCAAAAACATTTGCATTCGATTCGTCTCCCAATCCCCGATCTAACGCGGTTAGTTTCACTTAGTTTTAACTTATTTAAGCCGGTTCCGATACGTTATAATCAATTTTAATAGATCTGGTTGGTTTTGGTTAATTTTGGTTAGTGGTCTAATCAACTTTCGGTTAGTTTCACTTAGTCTCAACTTATTTTACTTATCTGAGCAGCTTCCGATACGTTATACTCAATTTTTATAGATTTGTTTAGTTTGGGTTAGTCGTTTATTCCGGTTAGTTTCACCTAGTCTCAACTTATTTTACTTATTTGAGCACGTTATAATCAATTTTAATAGATTTGGTTAGTTTAGGTTAGTCGTCTAATCAACTATCGATTAGTTTAACTTAGTCTCAACTTATTTTACTTATCTAAGCCGCTTCCGATACGTTATACTCAATTTTAATAGATTTGGTGAGTTTGGGGTAGTCGTCCAATCAACTTTCAGTTAGTTTGAATTAGTCTCATAAAAATTGAATTACCAATTCCTCTCATAAAACCAAGGAAGTGTTCACTTCAAAAATATAATATAATTTAATTTTTCTTCATTTTCTGATATATGTACTACTGTTTTTTAGTTCCAATCGACATATATTTTTTACCTATGATGGTAGTCAACTACTTTATGCCGCCCTCACGAATTTGAAACCCCAATGATCCTCTAAACAAATATGATTTTTTTTACCCATGATATATTATTTTGGCCACCCAATAAAGTAATAATCGCAAATAAAATAAATTATAATCCTCGTCCTGTGTTATTTAAATGGAATATCTAAAAGTTTGCGACACACGTGACGTCACGTTAGGCAAAAAACAGAATATGTTTGCTCGCTGACATACCGTGTGTAGGTGTATCGTGTTCCTTACGACATTAACATCTTGAAATAACCTTGTCCCTCACAAGCGGACAGAACCACGAGATGGCTTGATTCAAGCTCGGATTCTCTTCAGAAAAAAATTAGAAAACTGAAGCAAAACAGCAATTTTTAAAGGCTTTAGAGCAACAAACTAGCATTTTTGGCTGGTGGGAGGAAGGTGGGGCGGAAGGCAGGGAGAAACTCGCTATGCAGCCACCTCCACGTGATGAGTTCTTAGAACTTATTTAGTGATTTTAATAAGAGACAGTCCTTTAATATACTGTAATTCTTTTACCGTCTCCTCTCTTGGTATCATCTAAATTTATATGGTACAATTAGGGCAGTTATGCCATTTATATTAAGTTAATTATATCTATCTGTAAAACCCATGGCAGAAATTTAATTTACCTTGTTTAAACCTTATTATTGAACGTTTCGCCTTGATATCGGTCAATTGGGCTCAATTTCCCTTTCTTGGTGCGGCTATATTTACTTCTATATATTTTATTCAGTAAATCCCTTTTAGTTTAGCGTTTTGAAGACATTTTAGAAGTTTTCTATATTCCGGCTGCCAAGGGAATAAGCTAAGCGTAGTTTAGTGGATATTTATTCCCTAATTTCAACATATAGATTGTTACATATTTAAGCAATAGTAACTGGGTAATATTAAAATATTCTTTTAAAGACAACTCCTCTATTTATTAGCATCGAGGTAATTTATTGATATTTTTATATATTAGTTAGTAATGTTAAGTTATTGATCAGAGACCATAACTAGTGCTACTTTTGATTTGAAGTTTAATCGCAGTGAGTACCAGGTCAAAATCGTTTAATTGATACTTGATTGTTGTAATTTCTAGTGTTAAAGTGTCAAGATGAAACATAATTAGCATAGCGATTAATATAATTGTAATTTGAACATTAATTATCGCTTGTGGCATATATAGGTCAGCTTAAGTGATATTCCATAAATTTTTTTAGCATAATCCAGTAATCAGAAAATCTTCTAAATTTTAAGAAAGTAGATTGTTCTACCCAAGAAGTATATTTTTTAATAAACTGGTTGTTTGTATTCCTGGTGTTTATTTTGGTAACTGTATTTAGGCTATAATTCAATCGCATTCTAATTTTTTGTACGCTTTTTCACAGGGTATTTTTTCTAAATTTTATTATCCGATTTTCAGACAGATAGAATTTCTTGCAGTAAAAATTTAGTGGCGCCCGCTCTAACTGGCACAAACTTTAACCCAGGCCTTTAAAAAGAATAGAACCACAAACGGCTGAGTGAGTTAAGCATATGGACCAGCTGAGTGAGCAATTAGCGAATAAGGCTGGTTACAGGTTATTTCAGTCAATAAAACTCTATTTTTATTGCAAGCTATGTGAAAAATTTGAAGCAATCTATGCAGCTGAAGATGGAATTTGTCATAGCCGAAACTTTGCAGAATAATCAACAGCAATAGCGGCAACCTTCTAGCACCCATACTAACTGAGATATCACACTTCATTTTTTCCCTTATAGATCGGCCATTCCTATTGGATAGCCATATTCTAATCTGAGATTGGCATCCATCTTAGATGGGTTTTCGGCACTTCCAGCTAAATATTTATAACTGGGATATGATTTTGTACTAAGTCAAACTGTTTAGATTCTATAGTAATTTACAGTCTCTCAAAGCGCGTTAAAGGGCATTTTCAAACGTAAATATTTCGAAAACACCATGTATAACTAAAAATATTTTTAAATTATAGACCATAGAAATATCTATCAATACGGACGACGAATTATAGTTGTATAGTCACAAATTAGCTTTACTGAATCGATGATCCGGCGTGTACAGGAAATCCCAAATTCGAGCCTCATCATTGAAGACACTTTAAAATCGTTATCTTGACTTGGCTTTATTTGTGCTTGAGGACGGTGCCAGTGTAACCGAGCCTAAGTCGATGATTTGAATTTAGGACACCATGTACAACCCAGATTTGTTTAACAAATGGAAATTTTTTTATCGGTGCATTAAAAATGTTTATTATTTATTAAAGTTTTAGGCAAAATCTATAAAAATGTGACTTTTCAAGATGAAAGTATTTCTCTTAATGAAATCTGAAAGAGACTTGCTAAATAGCACAATTCATGCAACAAATCTGAAAAAAAAAACGAATGTTTATTGTTATTTATCACTTGAAAGTTGCAGGCGATATTCAAACAATAAATAAATTCATGCGCCATATTTTATGAGAGATCAGTGACAAAAAAAATTAATTTCTAATAAAATTTGGAAAATGCTGTATAGGGGTAGAGAATTATTCTGACATTTATAAGGACGCCAAGATAAGTTAAGCGTCATTAGAAGGGTATATTAAAGAAAAAATAATAAAAAAAAACAAAATTAATAGTTAAGCCAAAATTATAGTTAAGCCATTTTTCGTAAATTCGATAATATTGTGGTCACCAGGTTGTTTTGTCACTTACGGCAGATCCAGATTGGGTCCGTCGACTCCGCTATGTAAATCACTGGTTCCTAAGATATTCGACAAGCTGGGTTCGGTTCCCTGTTTCGCAGTGGCATCTCCGACTATCAGGACCGCTTTCAGTACCGCCAATACCGGACCTAGATATGAAAAAAATATTTTTTCTTTTTTTTGGAGAAAATAGCGACGTACTGTTCTGAAGATGAAATTCAACATTGAACATTTAGAGACAAAAGGACAGAACTCAAAAAAAAAGGGTGTAAAATGTACGTAATTTTGTCAGTCAGAATCCTCGTTCAACAGAAAGGAATGATCAACGACTATGTCACGACGTTCATGCAGAATAATAAATAAATAAAATATATAAGGAAATTGGTTTTATATATGTGTCTGGAAAGCTCGCAAAATTAAATCAATTACATTAATATTCGTGCAATTTTATTTTAGAAATGTTCAGATATACATATGGGTCGTTACGTCAATTTAAGGTACCCAATGCTGAACATACATTAATGGGGTGTATAGAAACCAACTTTGCTAATTTGCAAAACTGATGGCGGTGAAAGAAATTCTGACCTCGAAAGTCTACCAATTCCTACCAGTTAACCAAGTACACACCGAGTAAATAAACCCAAAATAGGCTTAAAATAATGGTCATTATGTTAACGATTCTTTTTCAGAAATAAGAAATGGTATTCTACCCAAAAATTGGTTTTCATTACACGTTAAATTCTAAGATTTTACTCAATGGATATAAAGTTCTCGTCAAAATTAGCGAATAATGCAGAATGTAAAAAGTTTACTGTTGAATATTTCATGAACTACCCAACCTATTTCGACGATCGATATTGGTCAGGGTTGTAGGAATCTTAGTATGGGTTGTAGTAATCTTAGTACAGGGTGATGTGTACTAAACTAGCGATTTTTACGGTAAATTTGCAACACCCTGTAGGCAGCATTTTCTTTTTTGGTTCACCTTTTTATCTTAATCATTAGTCAAAATCGGAAGATTTTTCTAAGTATATCCTGATTCAGTTCCTATGGGTACACATTGAGTAAGAAACGTTATCGATAGCATACCGTTCATATGGCATTTTTTTTTAATGAACCCTGTTCCCCTGAAAAATCACAATTTGTCGGAAAGTGAATATTGTCACGGCCAGCGACCATCCGAATGTTTTTGTGCTACCCTATGCAACTATGCTTGGCGCATCATCGCCGTCCGAGAAGATTCGGGAGCTGTGGTATTCTGGTCGAGAATAATAGAGACCTCGCTTCGTCCGGAATATTCGCCATATATTTTAGACTGGATATAAATAGTGGGCAGAACGCGAGTAGTTTTTAGTTAATCACTGAGTGCTGAATCGTAAAGATCTATTAGTTGTAACGTTATAAGAGTAATTTAAAGTTTTTAATTGTATACAGTGATAAAGCATAAAAGAGTATATAGTATAGCAAAAGTTGTGCTTTTGTCAGAACCTACGGAAAAAACGTAAATTTGGTGTCAGAAGTCGGATTGTGAAGAAACGGGACTTGTGAAGTGTTCTTCGGGGAGAGAAGAGGATACAAGTACGTCAACGAGGCCGTTTTGATTGGTGGATTCTCTGAACGTTTTATAACATCCTATGGTCAATACAAGGCAACAAACGGCAGAAATAGAGCAAAGAACTAAAATGTTGGCTGATTTCATGGAAAATCTAAATGCTGACGATTTAATTTTGTTTGTATTCACCTGGTTTTTTAATGGTCAATATTCCGAACCCTTTCAAATATTTTTTGCCCGTTTTTACATCTTTATTTTATTTGGCCGATTTTTGCAACGACCTGAAATACATTGGTTTTGAAAAATACTCCCTTTTCTGTACGCCACTGAAGTAGATCGTCTTTGCAAAGTTCTTTTTAATCCCAATACCTTAGGCCATAACATATCCAAAAATGATAAAAAATCCTTTGAAAATGAAAAAGTTATTAAGCATTAAAGAGGGTTCCAATTTAATTTTGCCCACAGTGTATAATTATTTAGTATAAGTATACTGTATGACTTAAATAATAATTATAATTTTCAATCAAAATTACCGACTGATAAAAATAAAATGACAAATATTTTCAGATATTTTTTTCTTTTTTAATAATTAAAGATTTAAGAGAAAACATATACGCATACTTATATTAATATAACATTAGGATAAGAATAAAATGTCAATATTTAGTACTCATATTTTGTTTATATTTTTTACATGTACAAGGAGCACTATTCAATGTCGGCCTACAACTCAGTCAGATAGAGTCCTGATACACACAGCAGCCAAAAGGAGACCGACGAAGGTTCTGAATTGAGTAAGGACGTAGATCGGGACCCATTAGCTGGAATCCAGGACAGCGGTTATAGACCAGAATAAAGTTTAAAGTGCTCAAATATAAATTTAATTATACGGAACGATATTATTGGAATATTGAGGACCACTCCTTAATATGTAAGGAGGCTCCCCTCTTTTAGACATACTCATCAAAAATGAGTTTTGATCGTCTCTACTATAATTGAGTTTTTTTGACAGTCAACTAACAAATCTTTATTTATTAGGCAGATTCTTTTCTTTTTGAACTTTTTAACCAAATCAAATCAAATAAAAGTGAAAATAAATTAAAGCATAAAATATAAATCAAACGAATTAACTCTCTTAAAATCTAACATAAACTAAAAGTACTTTCAAGGGAACCTCAAATTGCTTCAAGGGAACCAAACAGGTCGGGTCCAGTCAGTTCTCAACGAATGGTCATACGCTTCACGCTCCTATTTGAACCTGGTTATCAACATAAGTGCATACGTCAATTTATACTAAACCTGGGTATCAATATACGTACATTTGTTTCGAAGTTAGCGAGTCATTATTCTATACATCACCATCTGAGCTACGCAACCTGAAAGAGCAAAGAGGATCGCCGCAAGTAAAATATACTCTGCGAAACATAATGGGAAGCGCCCAAAATCCTCTTTGACACGTGGTGGAAACACCAAATTGCTTCAAGGGAGATTCCTCTTTGACAATATTCCAAAAAAATTATTGCTGTATTAATTAAAACAAGTATTACATGATACATTTTATAAAAACTCGATTATTTCAAGTTTTTGAAGTGAAAACTTCTTTAGCGGCGTTGTGCACTTTTTTTGGGATGGGCTAAAAATGTTAAACTCGCGTCAGGACACGTGGCCTGATCGAAAAATCGTAAGACGGAGGGAGAGTAGACCGCCGGAGCGGCGTAGGAGAGGAAGAATCCCCCTCTCTTTCTATTTATGTAATATAAATTATCATGTTTGTGTACGATAGCACAATAAATGAATATTGTATTTTACCACATAAATGTAGTACTTTTATACCAATAAATAAAGCAATTCGTGCGAAATTATTCCCTAACAATTCCAAAATATTCAAAAATGCACAACGTTAATGTTGAAGTTTTCACTTTTGCCGGCACTCCCGGAGTGATACCCGCTTTTTTTTTTATTTGACACTTAAAACATTTTAAGTAAGGAGGACAGTATAATGTGCTATATTATGATGCTTATTTTACGTCAATCTATAAATCCAGCTTTAACATTCAAGTTATGTATAGAATGAAAAAAATCTATACATATTGATTACAATTAAAATAAAAACTACTATTAAACTATTAAAAAAACTTACCTAAACCTATGTTTTCTCATTTTATGTTGTAAAAATAATTGATTTGTGAGAACAGAAATATCTCTAAAATACATATACCATACGAATAAATGTGGTTCACTAAAAAGCACATGTTCTATTTTTTCTTTATATTTTGTCAAGTATTTTGTAAAACAATTTTATTCCTATGACTTTTTGTAATTTTAATTTTAGAAATTTTTCATTTTAATTGTCATCCTTATTACAGAACATTAGCTCGTGTCAACTAACTGCATGACATTTTTTATTTTACGTTTTATTTTGAATATATTATATTTAGAAAAATACGGAAAACTTCAAAAAAAATGCAGGCGTTAAGATTCTTAGGTTAGTTTGTTGTAGTAAAATATTATATTTTAACAACAGCTATGCTTTTGACTTTAAACTCTTATTTTCTAATTGTTTTTGTGTTCAAATACTGGTAAATTTTGCACCACACGACATGAATTCATTCATTCGTGAATTTATTTCTAATAACTGTGTGATTACCTTGATAAAGTTAAGTTGGATATTCGCAGCAAAATCATTCCTCTACATCAAACATTTGATAACACCCGAGTCAATTTTATTATCAGATTACTTCGCAAACATAGTACCTACCAACATCGATATTTCTATGGGCCGCCGCCAACAAATGACGATCACAACTCAGCCTGACCCCTAGCGGCAGTCTGGGGGAGGTCAACGGAGGAGACCCCACCGAGTACAGCCCTGGCTGGGGGCCCTCGGCTGTTCTGAACAATCGTAAGAGCAGATGGCAAGTCAGGCGCATGCCCGCTTCCGCTAGACCGGAGGATGAGTCCAAGGATTTGACCTAAAAGAAAAAAAAATGGTATTTTCTTCACGCTGACATAACCATTTCACGATACTGAAGTTAATAAAAGTGTAAAAACAATGATTGCTACATAAAAAAAAACGATAATAATCAACAAACCAAACGATCGAAACAGGAATGCAACAACCTTAGACATGCACTCACCTTTAGCAAACTCGGTAGGGCGACCGTCCTTACAAAATCTTCGAGAGAGAAACAATGTCTTGCAATCAGAATACAGGTGAAAACAGCCAGAGAGTTATGTATGCTGACGTCCTGAAAATAAATTTAAAATATCCATAAACATAAGTCACAATACTAGCGCAACAACAATTGCATAGTTTGGGTTAATTTGTTAATGTTGCTTAACAAATACAGTAAGTTCACGTTCCTGATTGCTAAGTATAACATTTTACAAAACCCATATTTACGAATAGAGCCTGAAATGTGTTAACACTTTTGACCATTCACTTAATAAGGAATAAGGTGTCCTATATTGTCACGACCGTGGAACGTACCGCCACGCCTTGGATGACGTGCAGGTTATGTAGCTCAGATTCGGTATCGATATACGTTACGTGAGAGGAGATGCTAAAGAAGGCACTTCAGTTCAAAACAACACCAATGTCTATTGGTCAACCACTTTATAATATGGTTTTTTTAAGAGTTGTGTTGGGTTATATGGTTAGCTTTGACTTAATTGCACTCAAAGTTTACACTGCACTCTAACTATTTGACGGATTCTACTTTGAAATTATCTTTCTTGAAACTTTGACAAATTTATCGTAGATTCGACTTTACTATTTAAAATGGGAGATCGAGTTCACGCACATATGTGCTGCGAAATTCGCGTTTAGGTAGGAAAGTTGCAGGTTAGCACTTTACGCACATGTGGGCTGCTTGCAAGGAACTGGTTTGGGTGAGACACAAACTGCCAAACTGATGGTTCTCTTGAGTATTTATACAATAAAATTTGCTGATCGTTGCACGTTTAAGGTTTATAATCGCTTGCGTTGAACGCTCGCGTTGCTTATAATTTATCTTGTTCGTCTACATCATATGTTCCCAGTTCAAACTTAGTACAGGTTGATTTTTAGCTAGTAGTTTATGCATTTTAGTAGTTCACAATATTTAGTAATATGCATCAAGCTAGTACTATCGATTTCTATAGTCTTGGATTTAATATATTACTGTTTAATATTATCTACACAAAGCAGACATCGTAGTACTTTCTTATAAACATGAGTGGTTCGACTTTAAGATACGCCACTGGTCGCCACTGCTTGGTCATTCGTGAAAGTCGGGTCATTAGAGATAATTTATACCGATCATGCCGGAATTTATTTTGAACATTTTCTATATAAAATTACATTTTCATACATCTTTTGATTGTAGGGTAAGAACATGTCTTATGCGTCACCAGATTCAATCGGAACAGCCCTTGAAGGAAGACAAATCCCAGGAACCATTAAGGCCAGCCTTAAAAATAGGACTATCGTATCCACCTATGGCGAGGCAACACTTAAAACAGCAGTCGGGAGAGGATGTCCGCAAGGAAGAGTATTATCCCCACTATTGTGGGCCATTCTAATGGATGGTCTAATCCAAAAACTTCGGTCGGAAGGCTTTCACTGCCTGGGCTACGAAGATGACTTAACGATTGTGGTGCGAGGAAAGTTCACGGGCACCATATCGGAAAGAAGCCAAAGAGCCCTTAACATCGTAGACTCCTGGTGCAGAGAAGAACAAATGTCAGTTAATTCACATAAAGCAACAGTGGTGGCTTTCACCACCAGACTTAACAGGGCTAAAGCAAATGAGGCTAGCTGGAGAAGATATACCCTTCTCCAAAGAGGCCAAATACCTGGGGGTCATCTTTGACCAAAAACTTACATGGAACACGCACATCCAAAAGGTGACGCTAAAATACACAATGGCTCTAGGTATATGTAGAAGAATCTGCGGAAAAAATTGGGGTTTGAACCCGAAAATTACTCTATGGTTGTACATAAGGGTAGTTAGACCCATGATAACATATGGAGCAATCGTCTGGTAGACGAAAACCAGACAGGTAGCGACGATGAGAAGGCTAAATGGGGTACAGAGACTAGCTTGCCTCTGTGTTACCGGAACCATGAGCACAACGCCAACAGCAGCGATAAAGGTATTATTAAATCTACCTCCACTCCATGTTCTCATAAAAGGCGAGGTCAAATCGGTCTGTTACAGACTAGCACAAGGCCAAACACCACTAATAAGAGGACACGGCACCGAAAACAATAAACTATACTGCGAGATTAAGGAGGATAAAACTCTAGGCATGCCCTCGGACCGCTCCAATCCGTAGTATAGCTTTGAAAAGACATTTTCAATACAAATACCACCAAGAGACTTATGGATAAAAGGCCCACCCATAAGGGCAGACATATTCTGGTATACAGACGGCTCGAAAACCGACCAAGGAATAGGATCCGAAATCTACGAACCAAGGACAGACTAAAGTCTCGATACCTATGGGCACACTCGCCACAGTATTTCAGGCGGAAATTACAGGTATCATCCTCTGTATAGAGGAAATGATCAGGACGAAGGTGAGAGATAAGACAGTCGTTATCTACTCCAGCAGCAATCAAAGCAGTATCTTCCAATATAGTAACATCAAAGTTAGTGTTGGACTTTATAAATCTGTTCAACGAAATGGGAAGGCTTAATAGAAAAGTGCCCTTGGCGTGGGTGCCAGGACACAAAGGCCATCGAGGCAACGAGATGGCAGACGAATTAGCCCGAGAAGGCTCGTCCCTGCTACTAACAGGACCAGAACCATTTTGCGGAGTCGCAAGGCCCATAGCCAAGAGCGTCCCAGAGGTAGTGGTTTAATCTACCGGAACATAGACATGATAAAAAATTCATCAGCAAACCTTCGGCAAAATTAACAGCAGACTTGTTAAGTTATAATCGGAAGTCAATAAGAATCATAGTAGGACTACTAACAGGGCACTGCCGACTAAAGAGACATATGAGTCTGATAGGCCTGGCGGATGAAACCCTGTGTAGGTTCTTCTAGGAAGGGGAGGGGTCGGCAAAACACATTCTCTGCCACTGTGAAGGACATTAGAGGTTGCGCTTCGAAACTGCGGGGATAGCCAATCCAGAAGCGTTAAGCTACACCATGGAGCCAGTGTCGAGACTTTGGAGTCCGACCAAGAAGACACGGTTGGACACAATACTCTAAGTACAAGGAGGGTTGCAATAGATCTTACAGGTCGCAGTGACACAAAGATGATGACGCCTCCTCCACACATATATCTTTCTAACATATATCTAAGGTAAGAACATGGTTGAAGAAAAATGTCCTGTAGATGATTTACAACAATATATATTTTAATCGATAAGCGACAAAGTTCTAGTAACGATCTGGAAACTTTACGAAGGGACAAAATGGGCGATATTTATCTTTCTGTGTTTAATGGCGATCCTGAACACTTAGAAAATCAACCCTGAACAATCTAAAAATCAACAGAAAACTGCAAGTTCACAGAGAAGGAAAATCAAGTTTGAATTCCGAAGTCTCAGACGAAAAGCCACAAAGTTAGTAAAACCTTTCATAAAAAAAAATAATGGCTTGCGCAATGACACAGCATACTCTCTAAGCATCAGATTTGGTATCCCCTTAGGACCCACCCCTTGTGTATATGTCGTATTTTATACTGTTATAGTGAATGTTGATATAAGGTTTAATGTTATGGTTTGTATAACCGTAAAAAAATAAGAATACTTTTTGGGAAACTTTTTAAAATAGTTTGTGAAGTTGACATTACTTAAGCTTACCTAATAAGTAACTGACAAGGTCTAACATCGCGACAAGCCACTCGTGGCTCAGGGAGCTAGACCTAAGCAAATGTAACTGGAATATAAATTGCCTATGCTAGAAATAAAATAAATTTGAATTTGAATGGTCGTTATGACATTTGGGGCAACATGTTCACTCTGTCTAGCTGAATATATTAAAAATGTAAATATCGAAGACCATCAAGAAGAGTTTCTCGAGCAGAAGCTAACATTAGGAGATACTACGTGGAGGACTATCTGGACATTAAATGTACCTTAAAAGAAGCAATAAAGACAGTATGACGTCCTAGGCTTATAATGGTTACCAGAATTCGACTGATTCATATTTACATTAAATTTAAGTAATATAAACCCTAAAATTTTGTAGAATAAGAAAATTCCCACGAATAGAGAACTATTGAAATTTGTAATGTTACTTTGGTTTCCTATCTTCCGATATGGTAAATATCAAGATTATTTTGCAAGAAGTTTGCAGAAAAAATATGTAGCTAATGGGCTCAATTATAAGTACTGATTCTTCATCTAACCAAATGGCAGCTTGAATTTGACAGAGCTTCAAGGGAGAGATGTAACAGGAGACTATTTGAAAATATTTCCACTTTTGGTGAATAATGTGAAAATCAATCCCAATATTATCCTAGCAATGCATGATAGAGCCTTGTAATTTTCTTTTTCTTATTTGTGGATGATTGTAAAATCTGTATTGGTCGTCTTCTGCTTTGTCTATTGCCTTTAGGTGGCATTTTACGGGGGTGTCGAGTGAGCAGTCCGGCGACAGTTCTAATTATTGCTCTGTTCACGTCTAAGAGCTCTTCTGCTCTTTTCGAAGATAATATGGTGATAAACCTTTTCACCTGTCTTAGTCCTGGAGTGTTCTAGGACCACAGTTGGTCTTTTCCCATTTGGTTAGTTCTTCGGTGATGTGGCTCTTCATAAGGCCACAGTAGAGCTCTGGACTATAATATGGTGTTCCAGTTCCTTCCTTCGCAAGGCATTCTGCTTTTTCGTTGCCCTCTATGCCTCTATGACCAGGAACCCAAATTAAAGTTACCTGGTTGCGTGTTGCTAATTGATTTAGGGTTTGCTTACATTCTCAGACTAGCTTTAACACGCACTTGAAATATTTTAAAGCTTTTAGAACCGCCTGGCTGTCTGAGAATATGTAGATGTGATTTCTAGGAAGTCCTTGTGTGAGGCACTCTTCTGCACATATATTTATCGCAAACACTTCCACTTGGAAGATGGTTATATATTTGCATAGCGGTTTGGAAAGCTTACAATTTGGACCTGACCTAACCCAATCCTGCTCCTTTCGCTAGTTTTGAACCATCTGTGTACCACAATGCGCAACGATGCGTTATCGGCTTGAGGTAGTCGTTAATTCTTCCATGATTGGCGGTCATTAATAACCACTGCGAATGGGACATCTAGGTCCAACATGACCATCATTTGGTCACTTGGTTTGCTAGCATTTTCCAGTTTTATTTCTTCAAAGATGCGCAGGTGACCAGTCAAATCTCCAGGCTTTAATTTGCCTATTTGGAATAGCCAGTGAGCACTGATAATCGCCTCCCTCTTCATACTGAGATGAAGAGGAGGCATGTTCAGCAGTACCTCTAAGGCTGCGGTAGGGCACGTTGACACTGTCCCTGTTATTTCCAGGCATATCACCATATTACGTTACGTGTACGTAAACAGCATTGCTGCCCTTCGCCGAGGATAAAATAAAGTTTGATCCGAGCGGTGACCTTTGGGTTTTTGGCCACCATACCAGCGAGGCATAGGTGTCCGTGGGCTTTATTACTGTTTGGTAGATCCAATGTACCATTTTTTGTTTTAGGTCCCATGTTTTGCCAACTAGTTTGCGGCATGTCTAGATTGCCACTGTGGCTTTAGAGATGGTGTTTTCCAGATGCTTGTTCCAGGTAAGTTTACGGTTCAGTGTGACGCCTAAATATTTTACCTTGGTGGAAAAAGTTAACTGTGTTCTGTGTAGGATGGGCGCTCTCATTTCTAGCTTCCTTCTTGTTGTAAAAAGGACAAAAATTGTTTTCCTAGGATTTAGGGAGAGTCCCTCCCCTTCGCTCCTATTCTTGATGATGTTTAGGGCATTTTGCATGCAGTTTGAAATTACGCCTTCATGTTTGCCCTTTATTATTATGACTAGAGTGGTAAGGATTATACTACTCAGAGTGGTAAGGATTTTATCCACTACTAGTGTCCTCAGTAGGGGGGAGAGAACACCTCCTTTCTGACCTTTATGGTACATGAAACTAATAAATATGCTGCTCAAAAAAGCCGGCAAAACACTTTTATCCAGGGCAATGATAACAAAATGGAAAGATACAGATATTCAAGAAATGACATTTTTTGTGGGCATACAACTCCGGATTGGATTAGTTCAAATGCCGAAATTAAGTTGCTACTGGTCCGCTAATGACCTTTATTCAAACGAGGTAAAACAAGTAAAGTCCAGAAATACATTTGAGCTTCTTCTAAGTAAGTGGTACTTTGCTGATAACGAAAGTGAAAATATCTCTATCAGACTATTCAAAATCAAACCTCTGGTAGAGTGTAATTTCCAAATAAGATTCTGTTATATCCGGAGGTAGTGTTTCCGTGGATGAAACTCTAGTGCCTTTCCGAGGACGTATGTCCTTTCTGCAGTACATAAAAAATAAAAGGCAAAAGTATAGGCTCAAACTGTTCAAGCTGTGCATTAGCTAGAAAAATTCCGTTTCTTGCCGGCACAAGAAGCGGATTGATAAGGAACTCAGTAAAAAAAGATTCCTCTCGTGCTTCTTTAATCGTTTTCGCGATAATATTGTGAATAACAAAATTCCTGTACATACTGTTTAATTAATATCCGTGTAAATATTATATTATATTAGTTTATTAATAGGTTTAAGCTTACATATTCGGGGTCGGAGCCTCGGCTTTTGTGTCCTGAAATGAGCGAATCTGAGTTTGACGACTCAAACTCCATAAAATCCCTCGATGTCAGGGGCGAAACCTTGACCGAAGCCTCCCTCAAAAGAATACGTATAGCTCAACACCGCCTGAATAGGAACAAAGACTCCTGTATAGACTGTCGCAACCTAGCACTACCCCTCACTTCGATAACGCATAAATCCAGTAATGAGGTGTACTTGGCTCTTAGTAAGGGGGTAGAACACCTCAAAACTAAACACAACTAAAAGGAAAGAGGCAAAACCGAGAATTGACACGGGCCGTGAAACACTCAAGCGCCCAAAACTGATTCTAGATATCAACGAAGAACTACCATCAAAAGTGGCACATCAAAGCGCCTCAGTCTCTGGTGCCCTGAACTTAAATGACAGCGAAAAGGATAAACATACCCCAACCCCCCATCCAAATGGAGACTGACACCGGCGTCTTTAAGACACCTTATAAAACACATTTTGGCAAAAATGTTAAAGTAGTAAAACTGGACGTAGGCGGCCCTCCACCCATCCCTCTAAGCAATGCCTTTGAGGCACTAAGTGACCTGGAAGAGGACACCAACAGCGTCAAGTCCTCAACTACACAGAAGAAAGCCTCACAGAGAACCAAGAACCCCCCAAAAAAGGGCGCAGAGAAACCCAAAAAAGCACTTCCACCCCCCGTTGTGCTTCAAGGGAAAATAGCCATTCATAAGACTAAGAGAAGATATGAAGCTTATGAAAATAACTAATTACACAATTAAATACACAAAATACTCGACTATAATATACACGGATAACGAAAGCGATTGGGCCACAGTCAAAAAGATGATGGACGACAATAAACTCCCATACCATACTTACGCAAACAAGACACAAAAGACGAAAGCATATGTCCTGAGAGGCCTTGACGGGGACATACCTCTAACAGAAATAAAAGAAGATCTTACTGATACCTACAACGCGGACGTGATAAATATTTATTTAATGAAAAAGACGAAACTGCCTTTATATTTAATTGTGCTTGATTCGCAAACTTCCTTGCGTAAACTCCAACAGGAAGTTAAATTTATTCTAAATATAAAAGTGTCCTGGGAATACCGCCGCTCTGAGAAAATAGTGACACAATGCAAACGATGCCAAGGCTACGGTCACTCATCGACTTACTGCCGTAAAGATGTACGTTGCAGTAAATGCAGCTTATCACACGAAATCACATCATGCAACTCAAACCAAATTAAATGTGTAAACTGTGGAGGGCCACATAGGTCTATTGACACTGAATGCCCAGTCTATATCTTCAAGATCGGCAAAATCAAAGAAAGCCAAACTAAAAGAAATCCTAAACAACGACAACAATACAAACCTGCTCCTCTGCCCGCCAAGCCGGCCTGGCGGGGGCAGAACGGCGAAGAGCACGAGGGCCGGGGTTAAAATCAAACAAAGAGTACATCTAGAACAATCCAAGAAGAACAGATAACAACATATGATAGAAATTTTCCTAATACTTTACAAGCAAGGGCCACGCAACAGCAGAATACAAATCGACCTAACCCGGTAAGCGACCATGCTATAACCAACAATGCTATTTCAAATATAACCCGCCTTTCAAGTGTTGTCAATGAGATTAACTCATTAATAAACCTGACTGAATTGTTCCTTGCGCTAGATGAGTATGCATCCATGCTCAGAGAATGTAACGGCGATAAGCAACTTTTAATCGAAGCATCACTGCGATTTTTTGCGGTAGAGATGCAGAAATACAACATTCAGGGCAATTAATCAGTTAAATAAATGTTTCATATCGTTTCATGGAATTGTAATGGAATCAGGCAGAAGCTTGACGAATTCCGCAATTTCCTGTATAAATCCCAACCCCAGGTTATCTTCCTGATTGAAACGCATTTAAATCAGAACATAAACGTAAGATTTCGCGGATATTCCGTAGAAAGATATGACAGGCTAATTCGGCGTGGGGGGAAAGGGGGCGGGGGTGTTGCGTGCTTGATACACAGGTCTCTCCGCTACAAACGAAGAATGGCATTGCGCACGGCCATTGAATATGTTAGCGTCGAGCTGGAGGGGGGGGGGGGGGATTGTATCAGTGGGGAGTATGCAGCGCGCGGCCCTTGCTACACGCACCAAGACTTTCTAGCCTTCTTGCAGCCAGGCTGCAAATCACTACTTATCGGCGATTTTAACGCCAACCATATAGAGCTTGGTGATAATTACACTAACTCTCATGGCCGCGTTCTGGCTTCAATGATCGAAGACAACCTGGACATCACACTTCTTCGCCCAAGCGCCCCTACTCACTATGTCTCTGATGTTCATAGACGGACCTCTCTTCTGGACGTGGCGATAACCCGAGGGATAAATAATACCACTATACTCAAGGTGATAAATGATCTGAATGCGGATCATTTGCCAATTAAGTTGAGCCTGTCAGCTATAAGGCCAGACAGGCGGCCGGCAGCCTATGAGACACACGTCTCATACAAAAACCTAGACTGGCAAATGTTCCGACAAAGCATGAATGAGATCACCCTTATCCCGAGGCAAATCGATACTGTCCCGGAGCTTGAGCAAGAAGTGAACAACTTAACCTCTAACATCCTATGTCCGGTAGTCAGGAAGAAGTCATACGTAGAAACTCTTCCTGACATCCTACACCTTATTAATTTCCGTAACCGACTTCGCCGCATGTGGCAAAGGAAGCGCAATAATATTGAAAAACAACGTATAGATGCGATCACTGAGCAGATTAAGACTCAAATCAGCGAGCATAAAACCACGAAATGGATGCGCTTCGCGAATGAGCTCTGAGAAGATGACTCTCTGTAGAGGCTCGCGAGGCAGGTCCGTGGTGCTCAGGCCGAATTCCCGGTGATTAATCACCGAGGTCGCGATGTACTTGACGATGAAGGAAAGGCCGAAGCATTCGCGGACTTCCTTGAGGGAGTACACAGCAGTGCATCGGACACTGTGCCATTGCACGCGCATATCGCGGAGCGGTCCAATCTGTTCGGTGGTCGTGCATACCCTATACCACCCTCAGTATTCAATCACTGCGAATAACGCCTGGCGAAATTCGCAAAGTCCTGAGTCGCCTGCCAAAGAACAAGGCTCCGGGAATTGATACAATTCCCTACCTCCTCCTCAAAAACCTTCCCTCAAAAACCGTTATACAGTTAATGCACATCATGAATGCTATAATTCGCCTGCAGCACTTCCCAACTCCCTGGAAGGAAGCGAGGATAGTGCTGTTCCATAAAAGCGGCAAAGACCCGCACCAGACCAGTTTCTACTGACCAATATCGCTCTTGAGCACCCTGAGCAAAGTTACGGAGAAGCTCTTGCTGCCGAGGTTTAGCGGGGCGGCCGAGAAGCTTGACATTCTCCAAAAGGAGCAATCGTGTCAGACATTCTGGACGGTTTCAATAAAAGATATTGCACGGACCTGCTTCTCCTCGACATTGAGAGAGCGTTCGACAGGGTGTGGCACGACGGCCTGCTGCACAAGCTCTTCATAGAGCATTGTTTTCCAATGCATCTTGCAGCACTCGCCGGGTCATACCTTGCCGAACGCAAATTCTCGGTTAAAGTCGGTAGCTCAATCTCGACCACGAGACCTTTAGCTGCCGGTGTACCTCAAGGAACAGTGCTATCCCCGCTGCTATTCAGCTACTACATAGCTGATCTTCCAAGAATCCCTGACACGTCGATAGCCCTATATGCCGACGATACCGCCCTCTACTCTACAGCCTTTCACGCGCAGGCGGCCGTTGATAACCTGAGCAGGCACATGGAGCCAGTACTTACCCTCCTGCAACTAGGCTAACACCTGCATTTAGCCTATCAAGGTAAATAACATAATGTATATACATGTACGCATGCAGAATGTACATAAAGTGTGAATGTTGTAATGTTGTTCTTGAATCACCTGACACAACTTGCTCTAGTGACAAATAATCACTCTCATTCCAGTACGCGGGCCTGGACCCATAAATGTATATGATTGTGTATGTATATGTACGTATGGGTAGTTATATGTGTGTATGTATATGTATGTATATATGTATGAATGATGGTATGAATGATTGAAGATTAAATGATAGACTGTATATATGTACATATTACTTGTTTGTAAGTGTCAACAAAAAGCCAAAGAAACGAGAAATGGAGTTTTTTACATACTTTTCTCCATATCAACCTCCGGCGAACGCATCCTTTTGGCAAAATCATCCCCCCTAAATACAGCCCTTTGGCAATACGTACTTGAAAACACTTGAAAGGTGCGCCTAGGTAAGATAGTTCCAAATGGCATGGTCGCGAAACTGTTGTGCAAAATGTAACACTTAACATCGAATCCTTAGAGGATAGTTGACATGTTGCGTGGTCCCTTGGCTGTCCATGTGGGACAGTGAGGCACCTGAACTGGACATGTATACACATATGTAGTTACATCACAGCAGTAATAGGACACAATACTTTGTTAACTTCTGAAATAAACTGTTTTTGAAATATTGACAGTTGAAAATCCTCCATTTACCAAGTTTGACAGCCTGTAAAATCTAAACAGCTAAATATAGAGCAAAATGGTTTGCACTTCCCTATCTTGGTTTTTCATATGCTATCGTATGACACTAATTTTAGATTTAACTAGAGATTAAATTTAATCGGAGTTTCTTAACCTCCTGTTAAATATAAAATTAGTGTCATACGATAGCTTATGAAAAACCAAGATAGGGAAGTGCAAACCATTTTGCTCTATCTTTGGTCGTTTAGATTTTACAGGCTGTCAAATTTGGTAAATGGTCGATTTCGAGGTCGATTTTCAACTGTCAATATTTCAAAAACAGTTGGAGATAGGTATAGGACATTATTTATGAAATATGTTTAGAATTCTTCGCAAAATCCAAATATGCAATAATATATAGGGTGTTCCATTTAAAATTTTACAGTTACTACTATTTTTAGTAGAAGCGGCAACACTGCATTGTCGAAAATATTTTAGCAAGGTAGAGCATATCCGTTTATGTAAACTACCAAATTTTCAGAATATTCCGTTGAGTAGTTCTCCAGAAACGTCTAAGGTACCATCCAACGTGATTTAGATTAGATCGAAATTATTTTAGCTAATTGTTTTATTTATATGAAATTATAATCAAAACGAAGGACTTGATAGTTTGGCATTAATAATTACTTAAAAAATAATTATATCAAAGAGAAGCAAAAAAATAGTACAAACTAGACCAACCAAAATTATGAATTTGTCTGAAATTGTCCGGGGCACCTAGTAATATTTATGCACTGGTCCGCCTGCTTCTATTTTCCATAAGGATTCTATTGTAATGCGGATCAAATGTGTGCGACAGGGCCTGGAGGTAAATATTACATTAATATGAATCATATGTGACTCGCGCGGCCCACTACAAAAGTACTACCGTGATTCACATTTTATACACACGGGCGGTCAACGTGCTAAAAGAGAAGAGCTTGATGCTTATTATTAAGTTGCTAATTTTCACAGAACTTTCTTAAGATCACCTTCAGTATCCTAAGTTAAATATTGTATACAATGTAGTAATGATGAGTTGCTTGAAATATACAATGTATTTTCAATCAGTAAATTTTAGTATTTACGTACCCAGTTTCTGACCATGTAACGTAAATAACAATATCTAGAAATCCCCTTACCTCGATCTTGATTTCATTCAAGACATCTTTATAGTACTCGGGAGGCGAGGTGGGACTGCACAGCCCCAACAACACGCCCAGCCACTCGGATGCCAGCGAGTTACAGCATGCCGTCATTTCGGCGCAGAGTATGGCCATATCGTTCAATCTTTCGTTGTCGTTGATGCGATCGCTGTCGGGATCTTTGCAGCAGACACGAATAACGGCGTTGCAAACGAACGAATACCTGAAAGCAGGACAGAACGAAGTAACTAAAATCCTAGAATCGCAATTATTAATTGCACAAATTTACTTAACGATATTATTACGTAGTGTAAAAGATACGGCATTTTCATTCAAACTAGTTTAATATTACTAAAGATGTTTAATTCAATAAGGTTTCCCTTCGGATTCTACTCTAGACATAAAATACAAAAGTATTTATCTCACCTGTTGCTCGCACTTTCGTTCAGCTGCTTAGCCCACGTGCTTTCGATTCTCCCAATCCTCCTCGGGTTCTTGAAAACGTCCTGCATAAACTGAGGATTAAAGATGTATGTGCTACTCGTCGGTTGCAACACCAAACTGCTGTACAGAGCCTGTTTGATTTTCGGATAGGCGTTGCCGAATGGTTCTACTGCGTGAGGTTTCGATTTGAGAAGGCTACAGGACGAATAGAGGTCGTAGAGGTGAGCGAGGATACAGCGCTCGGCCGAGCTGCAATCGCCCGGGTTCGTGACGTGTTTCACCACTTTGCACAGCCCTTCAAATACTGCCGAAGTTTGTTCGGGTGATACTAAAACAATAGGCTCATTTAAAAAAAAACAATCAAATTTCTATTACCTATCCAAAATACTTCATAAAAATAAGCCATATTCAAAATTTTAAATCAATCCGTTAAGCGGTTCTTGAAATATAAGAATTTAAATATGCAGAATTCGAAGAGCGTCTCTATCGGGGATGTGACGTTATTACGTCCTATTTTATTAAATAGGATCACGTCCTGTTTGCTAGGCCGCGACCCGCGCCACCACGCCGCAAAATGCTGTCGTTTCTGTCACTGTCATAGATACTGAAATACTGAATTTATTCCATAAAGATCTTACAATTTATATACGTATTGCATATACAAGGAAGATATAAGAATCGTCACTAAATACTACAAATCAAAAATTAACAAGTTTACAAATTAAAAACTATAGGCATAGTTAAAAACATACAGTTTAAAAATATATATATAACAACACAACATCATTAGAAAACAAACAAACAAAAATAGAGTATAGTGAGAATAATGACCAAAAACTAGTGTAGTGATTATAATCATATTTAGAGCTGATTTGCAAAAAAAAATCTTTTAGGTCGTAGTATGGCCTAGGTGCTAGGAAATTTTTTAGCTTGCCTTTAAAGACAGAGATTTTAGGAGAATTTTTAAGGTCATCGGGTAGCTTATTATATATTTTTATGGACATTGCCTCCGGGCCATTTAGGGTGTTGCTTAGACGAAATTGCGGAGTGTTTAAGTCTTTCTTTTGTCTAGTATCATGACAATGAATATGCTCTCTGCGATCGAAAAGTTGAATATTACTCTTTATATAGGTTGAACATTTCAGTATATATATGGATGCGACAGTCAATAGCTGTAGGTTTTTAAAATGTAGTTTACACGAGTCTCTGTGTGGGCAGCCAACAATTTGACGAATTATATTTTTTTGTGATATTAACAGAGAATTGATTGAAGATGAGCTACCCCAGCAAATTATGCCATAGCACAATTTTGAGTAAACCAAACCATAATACAGTGTTAGCAGGGTGTTTTGGTCAATGACAGAACACAGATGAGTTCAATTTATTGCACAGGTGGTCAATATGAGTATTCCACGATAATCTGTAGTCCAAATGTAAACCCAAAAACTTTATTTCATTGGTTTGCTGAAGGCTTTTATTGTTATGTGTTCTTATAAGAAAGCTTTTGTCAATAGTTTTGTTTCTTGGAACAAACTCCATTGAATGGGATTTGGAAATATTTAATGAGAGGCCATTATCGTTTGACCATTTAGTTATCTTATCCAGTGTATTGTTGCAAATATTTACCATTTCCTTGTTTTCCGCTTTAACAATAAAATTGGAATCATCTGCATACAAAACAGGGGTAATGTTGGGACTACTTAAAGTTAAAGTCAGATCGTTGTTATATATTAGGAACAATGTTGGTGACAAGATACTACCCTGGGGAACCCCCATAGAGTTTTCTAGTGGTTCTGATATTATACCATCAACAAGCTTTACAACCTGTTTTCGTCCCAGTAGAAATGATTTTACCCATTCAAGTGCCACGCCCCTGACTCCTACATGTTCCAGCTTATTAAACAAAATCGCGAAATTTACCGTATCGAATGCACGGCAACAGTTTGTTGTTTCTTATCAACTGCCCTAAGTATACTATTAGTAGTGTCATAGAGTGCTGTTTCGGTACTTTTTTATTTGACAAAGCCATGCTGATGTGGCGATATAATGTTATTTAAGTTAAGAAAAATATTTAAACGTTCCAAGAATACTTTTTCAAATATTTTACCTATTTGATTTTGGACTGCAATAGGCCTATAGTTGGCCATGTCGTCTGGTTCTCCTTTCTTTTTAAATATCGGTGTAACTTTTGAGAACTTTAGAGCTTCCGGAAATTGACCCAGTTCCATTGACAAGTTTAAGAGACGTAACAGAGGTACCTCTATGTATTTAAGACATCGTTTAAGGATAAATCCTGGAATATCATCTACCCCTCGTGACCTTTCCGCTTTAAGAGACTGGATAACTTTTCTCATTTCATCCAGGGAGACCGGTCCAAGAAACAGAGTATTATTACACTCCACCCCATTATATTCCGGTATTTGGTCACCCAAAAAAAGTCTCCAGCAGGTAGGTCTATAAAAAAATTATTAAAGCTGTTTGCTACGTGAGTAGGGTCGGTTATAGCCGCGCCATTATTGTTTTTAATTTTTGACATTTTTTCCTTATTTTTTGATATTGGCCTAATGTGTTTGTTAAATATTTCCCAGGCTACTTGACTTTTATTAGGCGCTGTGTTTATATAATTTTCAAAATAGCTCCTTTTACTATTTTTTATAAAGTGATTGTAATTCTTTTTTTGTGACAAATAGAACTGGTGAAAAATAGGACAGTTTAAACGTTTATCTTCCGCGTACAGACATTTCATATTTTCTGACATTACTCTCACTCCCTCCGTGACCCATACTTTCTTATTTTTATTATATACACTTTTCACGCTTTTACTTGGAAAACATATGTCAAAATAATATTTAAAAGTACCATAAAATCCAACAAAACATGCATTGAAATCTCTATTTATGACACACACATCCGACCAGTCCTCCTGACTTAAATAACTTAAAAAATCAGAAATATTTTCCTCGTTAAAGCACCGTTTATCCAACGTTTTTTGTTTATTATTCATTTTAAAGTTAAGTTTTAAAATTGCGATTTGATAAGTGTGATCGGAGATTGTTGTGTCACAAACCGAGACCACGTCAGAGCCTGAGTTTATTATTATATTATCTATTGGGGTAGAAAAATTATGTGTCACTCTTGTTGGCGTTTTTATTAAAGGATTCAAACCGAATGCCGATATAAGGCTTACAAACTTTTGTTTAGTAACATTACTTGTCAAAAGATCAATGTTATAATCACCGGTCAACACAACATTTTCACTTCTGTCAGTGGCAATTTCTATAGCATCACTCAATATGTCAAAGAACATGTCCACGTCACCATCAGGAGCTCGGTAGCACCCTATAATTGACAGTCTAGATTCACTCAAACTGACAACACACGAAGTGAGTTCTACGGAGCTATCTACTGATAATCTTTGTATACCTAAAATAGGTTCTGCATCATATTGAAACTCGTCATTAAAAAAGACACACACGCCACCGCCTCGATTTGTTGTATGACGACAATGGCAGCACACTAGTCTATAATTATTTAATCTAATAAAACTAATCTCAGACTGAAAAAGTCAGTGTTCCGTAAGAACAAGAATATCAGGATTTTCATCACAAAGTATTATTTCCAAGTTGCACACCTTATTGGCTAAACTTCTTATATTAAGATGCATAATTTTAATTTTAATGAAACATTCTGTGGTTTGTGATGGCTCTCCAACTAAATTAGTAACTAAATCTAACTTATTAACCAAACTTTGGACATTTACATGACACTTATTCATATTTGAGACATCTGAGAAAAACGGGGTTATAAAAAATTACTTTGTACATTTAGTAAACTATTATCTACGGGACTGGCACTTGCTTCTATCACAGGATCATGTATCACAGTTGTGTGAGGTTGTATTAAATGGCCTAAATTCTCAGGTGTGCTCAAACTACACGCAGCACGCACTGAGCGAGTTTAAATTGTAACAGTCCGGTTTTGCCAGTGTCAAATATTTTTAAAATTTCATTTATATGCCGCATTTAAGAAAAAAAGATGCTGTATTTTGCACTCATCGGTTTATTAATTCTAAATTTATTGATTCGATTTGCTGTTAATACGCTTGAAATGGCCGCATTCTTAATGTAAATTAACTCTATTCTAAGTATATGTCAACGATATATTTGTATTAGCATTTATAACACGTTGTGACTCTATTTATTTTAGTTGATAAGCGAAGCACATTGTTATTAGAATAGCTTGGCTTGACTTATATTACATTATCGTGGAACAGCCAGCAAACCGTTTTATATTTTTAAGAATTCTGTTAATAAAACCCACAAATAGGCTGCATTTGACTCGTCGATCCACATTTTAATTTTGGTTTCAATATTTCATAACCTTTTGGGACCTCTGCTTTTAAATATATTTCTTTTTACCCGGCAGGCTGTAGTCTTTGTAAGGTTCGTTCCGAATAATGGGACTGGACTATCCTCCCGTGATTGTCGCTCTCGATTTAGATTTTTAAAGGTTTATCATTTTCGTAGGAGTATTTCCTAGCATTTCTTGAAAAATGTAATGTTAGCTCACTATTTGTGGCTTCCGCCGTCGTTTATCCTTCTAATAAACGAGAACTAAGGCGTTCATTATCTTACAATTATTCCCTGTATCGAACTCACGGGGCTTGTTTCAGTCCATCACTACTTCTTGATCGGACGTAGGTTTTTTTACTCTCGCAGAAGGAGAAAGGCAAATTGACGAAAACGACGAAACGAGAGTTCCTCTAGTTAGACCGGTCGGCGAGGAGAGAAGCTTTCTCTGTGAGTGCAGTCTCAGAGACTCCACATTTAGTTTGTGATTTAATTCCGCCCATTTATTGGGGATATTCTGTGGTATCTCTTGGTATTTTGACACGACCGATTTTCGGGATCTAAATAATGTACTGGTAAGCATTTTCTCTGGAATTAATTTTTTCTATTGCTTGTGAAGCGCGTGGAAGCCATGACGCTAACAGTTTTTTTTTTCATTATTTCTAGAGGCTTTCCACGATCGTCATATAAGACCGAGACCGTCGAATTTTCCTTAGCCCTCACACACATTAACGAGGTAATTATCGCTATAGTTTTTTGCCTAAATTAATGATTTAATTGCTTTATCTGTGTTACCTATTTTGTGCATGGTCCGCCATTTGCTTTGCGTCCCATATGTTATCTTATCTACTCCATTTTGTCCAATCCAAATTTTTACTTTAATGTAACTTTAATTTAGATCGTATGGGGAAGTTTATATTTTCTTTTAGGGGTGATTCATACCTATCTTTGTTATATTCAAGTTGTCTGTACCTTAGTACCTCTTTTATTTGCTGATGGGCATTGCAAGTCCATGGGTTTTTTTTCTGGGGGAATTTGTTTTATAAGGAATAGTATATTATTTTATATGGAGGAAAAGTGATACTTTTCATGGCGCGCTCGTGTTTAACAGCCGAACGGAGTGAGGCTGGTAATAGAGAGCAAGCCATGAAAAGTAACTTTTCCTCCAAATAAAATATGCTGTTTTTTCTTCAAATGTCGACAAATTAATGCAAAAACATCTCTTTTTAATAGTAATAATATCTAATTATTATTAAAGATAAATGGGTTCGCAAGGCGGCTTAGACCACGGTCGTAGGTGGCCTTGCTTAGACCGGTGTCGGTGAATATAAACATAAAGCTGTCAGTGGACACTGTCAACAATAATTATTTTTTAAGATAGCGTCTCCGATTGCATTTAAATTCCGTATTGATAAGCAGTTATTGAGTAAGTTCGATTAAATAATAACCAATTTGTTCCTAAATTAGTGATTTTTAGAAATGCAGTCACAAATTGAGTGATAAATACAAAATGTAGTTTAATAAATCTTGAATTGATGACGCTTATTTTGTTGTCTGTTTGTATTGTATCTATGTTGCTATGACAACACTTTTACCTCCGCCGGCGGAAAAGTGAAAAGTAAAGCTCCGGCGGAGGAAAAACGAAACTTCGCGGCCGCCTACACAGTCGAGAAATGACGGATTTACTGACGTTTGAAGAAAAAATATATTTATGCAAGGGGAGGCTATGGTTTTTGCATTAAAGTAAGGGGGCTTCGTCTAATGCGCACTGGGTTATTTCAGGGTTTTACTGGAGGGCCACAACTTTGACTAGCAGGCGAGAAGCAGGTCTTACCAGCAGGCTACCACCTTTGCTAGCAGGCCACAAGTTTACTAGCGGGCCACAACTTCGATTAGGGGGATACAGTCCAATTATCAGCCCATCTTGACACCGAACTATCGAGACCTCGGCTAGATCTTCCCCTCGGGGCCATCGAGTGGCAGTACCTGAGGTATCTATAGGTGCCCGGTGCCTCCACCAGAGTCGACGACCGGATTTGGATATCGTACAGAATTTTTATCTTTCACGAATTCATTTGTTTTTTTTTTTTTTTTCAGTTTAATATAATCGCTCTTAATTTTTCTTCTTTTAATATAAATCAAACATTGACCACTAAGCTCTGAGGCTCATTAATTTTATTTTCATTTATTCACTGGTTTGTCGGACCTGTTAATCTAATTGCTCTGAATTTTCTCTCTTTTTAAGATAAGTCAAGCATTGACCGGTTTCAATAATTTTATTCCTTTCATTCATTTATCGAGTAACATAACAGCTCTAAATATGTTTTCTTTATAATATAAGTCAAACATTGATAGCCAAGCTTTCAATAGTTTTATTCTAATTTTATTTATTTTATTAATTTATCGAGTCATTTGATTTAATTATTGTGGCCGTTCATTGCTACCTATTATTATTGCTACATTTAAAATCGGTGCAGTTATTAGCGCACGCATACCTAGTTGTAATTAGCTTAGTTAACCTCAAAGTGATAAATATAATGCTGGGAAAGTCCGAGTATTAGGACAGGTAAACGTTTAAAATATGTACGTATATGTACGTAATTATGTACGCCTATGTATCAGCCATCAGAAAATGATTTATTACTTCGCATCATTTCGAAATAGAGTGTAAGTTCGTACAAATAATTTATCACTGTTTCATTCTCTAACTGCTTCCTTTCTTCCACTCTCTTTTTACGTGCTGTCTGATAATTTCTGTCTTCGAATTCACTGATAAAGTCTGCTTGTAATTCCACCCATCCATCATTTTGGTTTGCTGCCTTGTATTCCTGGAACCATAGATTTGCTGCTCCGTCCAAAAATGTTTCAAAATATCCAATTTTTAACGCATCATCCCATCCGTTTGCTATTGCCGTTCTTTCGTATGATTTTATAAAATCGTTGGCTTTGCATCTGCAAGGATGGAACGTAGGTGGGCTAATAAACTGTGGTACTGCTGCTCTCTTTGCAGTAGCCAAAGCGTCTGTGATTGTTGTGTTTGCCATGTTGTGACGTACTGTTTGGATATCTTCTGCTTCGTCTTGTTCGCTGTCTTCACTGATAACTTTTCTAGCCTCCGTACTGCTGTGTGATTCTTGGTTTTCTTGGTAAATTTTCGAGTTTTCATTAGGTGGTTCCACTAATGGTTTGTCGAGAAATTAGATTTTCTTAACTTGTTCTAAATTTATTATTGGGGATGTGGGTGGCGATCTTCTTAATTTCCTTGATGCTGAGAAGATGGCTGTGCTGCTGTGAGGTAGGGTGGGGTCCTTAGCTGGCGTGTCGGATTGACTCTTAGAACGTAGATAGTGTTTTTTGTCTGACATCCGGGGACAGATTTAAATAATTAGACGACACTGACTCTTAACTTCACCAAAATGTCAAGAAGGCAACTTTTATGATTGCCAAAAAATCTCAAAGAAAACTGGTACAGAAAACAATCTCATGGGTCACCACGGCTATAAAAAATATGGACGGCTTGGATTGATGCAAAATGTTATTTTTAGCTGAATCAGGGGTCCATCTGGAAAAGCGTATTGGTCCTGTGTACGGGGGTCGAAACGGCTTCCTCCACCACTTGTCACATTAGCAGCAGAGAGCGAGCGGGAGAGCTAAAAGAAAGAGCGCCAGAAGGGCGGATCGATTGTTTGGTGGATGAAAGTTTGGTTACGTATTTTACTTTTTTATATGTAGTTAATTTAGATAGCACTTTGCCTTATGGCGTTATTAATTTTCAATGATTTACTTTTAAGGCGTGCCTGATCAGAAAGGCTTTTCCCTTTCGGTAGTTCGCACTGGAGATCAAAGTCTGTCGGTATGGGCTGCTGCACAGCTTTTTATACCAAACTTTGACCTCTAATTCGAATATTGTTTTGAATTGTCAACAAGGTTAATCATAACAGTTTATACTTTAATTAACAACAATTTATAATTGCGAGTCAAGGTTAAGTTCAAACTTTCCACTGTATGATTTTATGTTAGTTGACAATATTAAAACCATTATCCATGATAATGACGTAAATAGTATTTAAACTAAAGATAAACAAGTGTAAAGCAAGTCAATCAACAATAAATCCATTATACCCTATATTCTTAAATTTTGTCAAAACAACAATCGCAATAATTGTTCAGCCCCACTCGGCGCTATGAAATATAATAAAAATATGAATTATTACTTACGTAATAAGCAACAGTGATATCTTCTCAAAACTCCCACAATATACAGGCTTAGGCCTGTAGTGTAATTCCTACTTAGCACGGAATTTTTGTTGTACAGTTGGTTCTCCACCTCGGGCAATTCCTTAAAAAAAAAAACAAAATAATTGTTTGGTACAATATACTTTATCCCTTAGGTTTTGTGGAAAAAGTGTGTTTGGGTGTTTATAAAAAGAAGTAGCAAGCGGGAAAATACCAACTAGTTACTAATATTTTAGCTGCAACTTAAAAACTATCAATTCGCAAGTAATCTACATACACGTCAACCTCGATGAATTAAAAAAAAGTCCATTTTGAACACCTTAAAAGATATATAGATGAGAACCACACCAGTTGCAAACCTACCTTTAGTATTTGAATACAGACATCTATAAGCCCATAAATATTTAGAGCCAATTCCATCAAATCGAACAAAAACGCTACATGTTCCTGTACAGGCAAATAGTTAGAGTTGCCTGTAGCGAACGAATTGAGCATCTCTATCACAGTAACGCTACACTGCCACGTGACGACGTGTTGGTCGAAATAGCTGAGGCTCTGGCACTTTTGGGTGGTGGCTTCGAAGTTGAATTCGTTCCTTGAATGTTTTTTCACCTAGAATTTAAAACAGAAAATAAAACATCTCAAAACGATACAATAAGGCAACAGGATTGGCAAGGATTCAAACATGAGAGAAGATGACAATTTCCTGAATAACAGATGAACAATAAAAAAAATATACAGGCTCTTCTGAATCATATATTTTAACAAAAACAAACACAGCCCGTGACTTAATGGACTTCTGAAGTTAGTTGGGAATAATAAATGAATAAAAAAATAATAAAGTAAAATTGTTCATAATTTTTAGGCATAAAATTTCGCCTGAAGACAGGACTCACCTTCCCTCCCTCGGCGACGTCCACACTAAACTTTTTGGAAAACAGCTTGCAAATTTCTTTTGACATCTTTTTAACCGTATGCCTTGCTTCATCTCTCACTTTACCCACTCCATATAGCAAGACGTGTCTCTGGTTGCAATCGTGTTGACTGAACGGGTCATCTTGGCTTAGAGGAAAGTGTGTGGTGTAAAGGAAGTGTCGAGATGCTTTTATCTGAAATTATATTAAATCAAATCAAATATGCTTTATTGTTTAAACATTACATATGTCATTAACAAAGCGGTCCTAAGTCTAATACTTAACATAGTTAGAGAGAAAAAAACACTCAATGGAAATATAAAACTTACACATAATATAAGACATAAATAAACACAAAATCAAACTTACACATATTATATAAAGAAAAAAAAATTAAAATAGATGTGAAAGTCAGCGTAAGTTAAATTTAATAAACATACAAAGAATACAAGCAAGCTAAAATATGTTTACAATACAAAAAGGTCCCACTATGTTCCCATGCCATCTAGACAGAGTCTGCAGAGTACTCATTTCGGGAGTAGTATGCCTTTTCATTGCGCTTTGAGGAAGGTGATTAAATATATGAATACCCTCGTAAAATATAGACTTCCTTATCAAGCTGGAAGATGGTTGGGAAAGTCTAAGTATATTTTGATTCCTGCTTGAGTACCTAGGATTATTCACCGAAAATCTATCTCGACTTTTAAAGATAAGGCAAGCAGTCTCATGAATATATAGGCAAGGAAGAGTCATTATTTTCTCACAAAGAAATAGAGAGCGACATTAATCAAGAGGTCCAGCCTTACAAATATACCGGATCGCTCTTTTTTGAATAATTAGCAACATTTGTGTTAGGTAACTGCCTGCATTTCCCCAGAAAGGTATTCCGTAACGAAGATGCAACATCAATATTCATCCTGCCAATATCTGACCCAAGCGCATGAACAGCCACCCTGACTGCAAAACAGGCAGAGGATAGTTTATTGGCTAGGGTCTTGATATGAGTATCGAACCTGAGATTATTATTTATGATAATGCCAAGGAGGAATTTGCTTTCATCGGAGAGTTACCCACTGATATAACATGCATTAAATTGCCCTTGAAAAATATGAGTTTTGATTTTGCAGAATTTATAGTCAACTGAGTGGAATCGCACTCTAATTTCACTCGGTCAAGATCCTGCAATATGGTTCGATGAAGTAATATAGAATCCTGACCATGCAACAAAATGGATGTATCATCTGCAATGATGGTGATTTGGCCATTAATCCCAAGCCCTGCAAGATCATTGATGTCAAGCAGAAATAAAATAGGACCCAACATGCTCTGATTGATAATCAGAGCATGTAGGCCCTATGATGACACGGTAGCGATGACACGTACGGAAAAAAAGAAAGCCAGGACAGAGCCTGACCTCTAAAGCCATAACGTTCAAGCTTCTGAAGTAGAATATCAGGGCTGACGCAGTCGAAAGCCTTTGACAGGTCACAAAAGAACAACAGCAGAAGCTCCACCCTCATTCAACTGAGCGTATAATTGCTGCAGCAGGTGATACACAGCAACACTGGTACTGACTTTGTCCCGGAATCCAAATTGATGAGTGCTTAGAATCCGGTTTGAATAAATAAAGGAACGCCAGACGTGTCTTTACCAGCTTTTCAATCATCATCAACATCTAGCCTCTCTGTGTCCACTGCTGGGCATAGGCCTCCCCTCTCTCTGCCCGTTCCTTTCTGTCTTGAGCAGTCTGGATCCAGTTGGTCGCGATTCTCTTTATATCATCCGGCCAGCGCGTTGGAGGTCTTCCCCTGCTTCGTTTGTCAGCTCGAGGTCTCCACTCCAGCATCCTTTTCATCCACCATCTGTCATTCAGGCCAAGTGTCCAGCCCAGTTATACTTGAGCCTGGCGATACGTGCAATAACGTCTGTGATGCCCGTTCTTCGGCGTATTTCTTGGTTTCTGACATGATCTCTCAGCGACACGCCCAGCATTGATCTCTCCATGTTTCGCTGTGCTGTTCTGAGTCTGTTGGCAGATGCGGTGATCAAGGTTAGTGTCTCGGCTCCATTGAAGACTGATTGAAGACTTTCCTCTTCAAGCATATTGGTAGGTCGCCCTTAAACACGTCTCCGAGTTCTCCATAAGCCGCCGCCCACGTCATGCTTGTCCTTCTCTTTAGTTCGCATGTTTGGTTGTCTCTGGAGATTCGGATTTCATGGCCAAGATATGTATACTTTTGTACCAATTCTATCTCTTTGCCCCCCACTATAATATTTCCACTGGGGACTAAGTTTGTCATAAAAAATTTTGTTTTAGAGATATTGATATTTAGGCCTACCTTAGCGCACACCTGCTGGAGTTCCCGTAGCATCGTCCCGACGTCCCTCAGATTATCGGCCGCCAGTATGATGTCATCCGCAAAGCAAAGGTTCGTTAGTCTCGTACCGTCTATATGTATGCCTTTTCCCTCCCACTTGAGCTTCTTGAACGCATATTTCAGGCCTGCAGTGAATAGTTTTGGAGACATAGTGTCTCCCTGCCTTACTCCTCTGCCTATTGGGTTACGTTCGGTACTCTCGAATAGCTTTACAGCCATGGTCGCGTTTTTGTAGATGTTGTAGATTAACTTTGTATACCGATAATCGACGCGGCATTCTTGTAATGTTTCCAAAACGGCGTGTGGCTGAACCGTATCGAAGGCTTTATAAAAGTTTACAAAGGCCAAAGCTAGCGGTCTATTGCACTCTATGGACTTCTCAATCAGTACTTTCACAGCTTGCAGATGATCATGTGTTCCAAAACCGGCACGGAATCCCGCCTGCTCCAATGGCTGGTAGAAGTCTACTTTGTTCTCTAGGTGATTCAGCAGGCTGATTGGTCTGTAGTTCTTCAGCTCAGTTATATCCCTTTTTTGTGTAGTATTATAACAGTAGCGTTGTGCCATTTCTCCGGTATTGTGCAGTTGTTTAAACAGAGGTTACATAGAGCCTTTATCTTTTTGAGCAAACAAGGACCTCCAATCTTAATTGCATCTGAAACCAGGCTGTCCACTCCAGGTGCTTTGTTGTTTTTGGTCCTCCTCAAGGCAAATTCGATTTCTTCTAAAGATATATCTGGTAATTCCTCGGAGCCTCGATTTATAATACCTTTTCCGGCTGATAGTATAACCCGGTTCTAGGTCCACATTTACATTTTCTCCCTGTGACTTCTGTACAGCGCCCGATAGAAGTCCTCTACAACTTTCAGTATTTCTTCCCTGTTTGTTGCTATATTTCCGTTTTTGTTCCTTACTTTCGTTATTTCTTTTCTTCCGCTTCCCAGACTTCTACGCAGCACTTTCATGATTTTGTTGTTCTCTATAGTCCGTTCAATTTCGTTTCTGTTGTAAGTTCCGATATCCCTTCTTATAGCTTTGGACACTTGCTTGTTCATTTCTTTCATTTCTGATTTGGTGACCGATTTCTGGCTTCTCGCATTACGTCTTTCTTGCATCAGTTGTCTGATGGCTTGACTGATTTTTTCGTTTTTGTTGGCTTTTGGACAGTGCTCTTTTTGACTCTCTTGTACGGCTGCAACTATCGCATCATTCAGGTTGTCCATATCGGCTTTCAATGACTTTTGATAAAGTGGATAGGAGAGAGAATGGCCTGAAATTGGATGAATCATCCAAACTTCCCTCCTTATAGATGGAAATGACCTTGGCTGTAGTTAAGCCTGGTGAAAAGCACACAATTCCCACTGTCGGTTAATTGCTTGGGCTAGGACCAAGAGCACATCATTAGCTATATTGAGGAAAATTTTGGTAGAAAATTCATCTTCACCAACACTATTCTTTGTTTTTAATCGGTAGCAGTGATTGCTTAACTTCGGTGAATTCGGTTGGTAAGAAGAAAAAGGAATTCGGAATATTTACTCCTGATAGGTAAACCATTGGATATTGAGTTGCCGAAGGCTCTGCTGCAGGTTGTCAGCGATGCTGCAGTACAAATTGTTCGGATCATTGGGGGTGATCTCAGAAAGTGTTGCTAAGCGGCTGTTGTTCCTTTGCCGGATGTCCTTGATGATGTGCCAGCACTTCTTCTGGGTGTTCGAGGAGGTAATTAGACTATTTGAATAGAATTTCTCTTTAACTATTCTAATTAGACAAAGATGTAAGTAGCAGAATTTGTTGAAACAGAAATGAAAAACTTGACAAACCGTAAACTTTCTGATTAGATGTAGTGATCGCAATTTTTTTGAAGAAGTTTTAAGCCCTTTTGTGAACAAGGATTTTTTAGATTTCATTTTGGGATTTATTTTAGATATAGGAAAAGCAATATTGAAGGGATCCATCACCTTACCATGAAAAGTCGATATTGGGTCATGCGAATCAACAACCACAGTGGTCCAACATGAAGAGACACACAACGTATGAAACCGATTGTAATTGGTTTTGCTAAATATTTGACCAAATCTAGGTTTGAGTATTGCTTTCTGCACAACATTCCAAAACTTAATATATATTGAAAAATATACATAGAACGAACGGGTGCAAATTTAAAAGTATTTAGCAAAAAAGTGTTGCTCAGTGTCTCCAATTCCAAAATTATTGAAAACAAGCCTGACCTAATGAGTCCTAATCTAACGGGCGTTCTTCTGTTTTTTTTGTGTGTTAAAAGCAGGTGTATGACAATTCAAATTGGTGAAAATTCGCATTCATTGCTATCTTAAAAAAATTACCGCATTGGATTCGAGAAACTATACAATCATCTCTCTAATTTAAATAAAAGTTGATGCATTGTAAATCGTGTCAGTGTGGAACAAGCAGTGTTTCGTTTTAATATAATATCTAAGCAATAATAAAAATTATAATTTTTAGTATCAAATTTTAAATGTTTCTGGAATTCTTCTGTTATCTTCTCCCTTTTCAACGGCGAATAGGTTGGACGAATTTCATTTATTAAATGGCTAATGTTTAATAAAATATATATGATATTTGGAGACTATTTTGCTTAATTTTTGGCCACGTAACAATCTGTATTTTCTGGAATTTACAAGTAAGTGTTGCTGAATAATAGCAACAAATTCTCCTCTTCTAAACCATGCTTACCGCCCTGTTAAATAAGATTTTCTAAGAAAATCATAGAACGATGATGTGTTTTAATATCTAAAACTTTTTTTTGTAATTTTCAAAACGGTTAATTTTCGAAATTCAAGATTTGCATTTTGAGCTGTGAATGCATGACTTTTTATTTAAAAAAATCAAATTGTGATGTCACGCTTCTGATATGTCAAAAAATACCCCAACAATACGTAATACGTGGGTTTCCATGGAAATTACGTTAAAGTCCTAGGATTTTTACTTTATCGTCCTAGTACTTTAAAGTTCCATTTGTCGTCCTAAAAATGATCCAAAAAATGCATTATTATTGAATAGTATGAAATAAACGTAGTTTTTGTTTATACATCAACTTCGCTTAAGGATGACAATTTTTGCAAAATTATAGAATACAAAATTTACCCATTTAATGAAAGTATTTTGAAAGATGCTGTACCTTATGATCTCCATGACCGGTTTCCATAGGCACGTGGCCCATGTTTGGCACATGCGGATGATGTACGTGATCGTGTTCCTTGGGACTGTCCGGGATGTCCATGGAATTTTGCTGGTCCTCTTTGATGTTCTGCAGTAATTTGTCTAAATCATTGTCTACATCAGCATCATCGTAGTCCATAATCTAAAGGGAATAAACATTATTAATTAATAAACGTAGAAACTACTTTAACTTTCACCTATGTAAGGACTGTTTAGAGAAAGGTTAGGGACGTCCATGTTGTTGTTTAACATATAGTGTCGCTCGAGAAGAATCTGCAATCATCGCGAAAAGTAAAAGAGTATTTAATAATTTTTTTATCAAGATCAACTCTGGGATGGTTAAGCTTAGTTTTGACATATAACTCTACTGTTTGCCTGCAGAGACTGCATACCACTGGTAATGGATAAGAAAAAACAACCTTTACCAGTCCAGAATGAGCTCACCAAAATAAGAGAAGGAATCGAGAAAACATTATCAAGCACCTTTAAACAAATGAACTCAAGCTACATCAAGGGGATGGAACTATTAAAAAAGCCCTAGACAGGAAGCTTCTTGCTTTGTATGCCCAACTAAAGCAAAATTCCTTTCTGCTACAATCTTCCATAAACAACACAATTTCTAACTTACTCGAGAGAGAGCTATCTCCGAATTTACCATCAGAGCATGAGGTACAAAGCCCATCAGCCAATTTAAAACAACCAACAGGGAATGTTACCAAACAGCAAGTATCACATGCCATTGAAGTTGCCAAACAACAATCAGTAATGAATAATATTCTAAAGCTTGGCAATGTTAAGGAAATTGTTGGGACTGGAGATTGTAATCTCAATTTGGCAGCTAAGGAAAAAGTATGGTTTTTTATAACCAAATATAGAACTTCATATACCGTCCAGGATCTCCAAACATATCTAAGTGGTAAATTTCCGGATCACAATTTCGGTATCGAGCAGGTTCCAATCAGAAAAAAAAAGTTGGTGTAGATAAGGATATATCTGAGACAATATTAAACCTACGGAGTTTCAATCTAGGCCCTACAACATTAACACTGCCCAATTCATATCTTGGAATAATTTCAAGCAAACATTAAATTCTTAAAGGTTTGACTAAATGAAGTCAATCACGAAACACTACAAAAAGAAAGTATTTTACGCAACTAACCTTATACAAAATCAATAAGATAACCGGTGAAGTAAATATGTATAGATATAGCCGGTAAATATAAGATTACTCAACAACACTCAAGTTTACAGGGCAGTGTAACGAATCTATATATAAACAAAATCACAGTTCCCACGGCTACAGGAAATCAAATAACACTCAACAGGCTTACAGATTCAACCGGGAACAGTCTGGACCTAACAATGGAGCAACCAGATCAAGAGAGGGACCTAGGCAGTTTGGGCTGTATAAAACCACAGGAGCCCGCAACTCCTAAGATTGAACTCAAAGAAAGGGATGGCAGGATAAATAAACAAATGAATTTATGCTGCATAATGTCCAAGGCATCTCAAACAGATTTGACAGGAAGAAAACTTTAGTATTTGACCAAGGAAGAAAACTCTAGTATCTGCTTACCAGAGCACTGGTATGATGAAGACACAATTCATGTGGCTAATTTTGTTGACTGCAAACTAGCCACTAGCTTCTGCAGGAAGGACTCCATACATGGGGGCTCAGCAATATACGTAAGTCAGAATATAACAACAAAAACTATAAATTGAAATATATTTTCTGAAGAACCTCATATTGAAGTTTGTGCATGTGTAGCAATCAAGATAAGCATAATTTGTATTTATAGATCACCAACCGGCAAAATGTCTACCTTTCTTACTAAATGGCATTTAGAAAGGCTCTGCAAAGCTAAGACTCCTATTTTCTTGTGTGGTAAATTTAATGTGAATTACCTTACAAACTCAAAGGACAAGCTTCTTCTCTTAGACCTGATTGGTAGTTTTAATCATCATGTGACTTCTACAGAGCTCACAAGAATTCAGTTAAATGATACCAAAAACGTATTGTCTCAAACAAAAATTGATTACATAGTTACAAATATTAATATTGGTGAGTTTTCCACCAAAGTCATACAGGGCAATATTGGTGATCACCTTGCCATGTCATGTTAACCTAACCCTCTATAACAATAATGAAACACATCCAGAATTTTATCAATACAGAAGTCTATGCTTCAGTATTTCACTTCAAATGTTGATTTTAGTGACACGTACATTACAGGAATGAGTGTCGATCAGGTCTACAGTGAGTTTCTCACTACATTAAGCTGACTTATTGAAGCTAATGTTCCATTAAAAACAAAAACAAAAAAACCTGAATATAATAACAAATGGGTCACCCCTGAAATATGTTTTGGTTGCTAAAACAACCTAGTAATGTTAACCTTTCTGCTATTTATAAAATCGAGAAGAACAAACATAACAACTTGATTAAGCAAACCAAAAACAATTATTATGGAAGCATAATATCCAACAGACCAAATTAACAAAAGGCTATTTGGAAGATTGTTAATCACAGTGTGGGAAGGTCAAGGAGACACAATATCACTGTCAAAGTAGATGGTAGCCTAACTGATGACAACAGCAAGGTGGCTAATGCATTTAGTAACTATTTCTCATCATTTGCACAGATATCTATATCTAATAAATTTGATGATACATTATCAGACAAATGCACTGTGCCGGCAAAACAGATTCAAAACAGCTTCTTCTGGAACACAGTAGAACCGGGTGAAATTATTGAGACTATACTGATAATTTTAAATAAAGGTCAATAGCAGCCAAACAAGGTCAAGTTTAGTCAAACAGGAAAGCGTAGACTAGCACGTCGATACAATATCGGACCAAAACAAATCAAAATAAAACAAACTTTCAATACCGGCTGAGCCAACGAACGGAAACACGACCGTCTCGTACGACTGCTGCTTCGATACTGAGCTTAAAGCCCAAAAATAGCTCCGGCGCTGATAACATTTCCCTCAAAATATTAAAGGCCATAAAGAATTAATTATCAACTCCTTTAGCTAATCTATCAAACTTAATGTACAGGGTGGCTCGAATTCGTGTCTATGTATGGGGAACTCGAAAACCGTAAGAGATACAGTGTCGGTCAAATTAAGGCAAAATTGCGCATTTAGGTGCCTAACAATATGCCGTTTAGAAAGTCTCAAAATTCCGAGTATTTCCGGAGATATCCGGAAAAAACCGAAATTTTGAAAAATGGTTTTATTTTTTTCCTGTGCTTATTTAAAAACGGATTTCAAATTGAATTGCACTTTTGCATTGCCACTTTTTCCGCTCTATCCAGTAATGTTATCCAATTTGAAATTCGACGTTTCGTCTTCAAGGGAGCATCATCAACTTTCTTTTTTTAAATACGAACTTTAATTTTTTTATCGTTTTTCAGATGGTATTGGCGTTATTAATATTAGTATGTGTTTTTATTTTTTTTTTATTGCTTTTTTTTATTTTTATTTTTTTTTTATTTATATAGTTTGCTTTGGCGTCATTTTAAATAATTTATGGTAGGTACTGTTGAAATTTTTATATTCTTTAAAAACATTTTATTTTGGTTTTTCTATTAAGTGGAAAATTGAAGCCTGTATTAAAAATTAAAAATAGTAAAATTATTTTTTACGTGAATATGGCCATGAACTATTACTCAAACAAGTTGCTTAGCGCAAAGGTGAAATATTTTCAACTTTTAACCAATTGAATTTTTTTTTAATAGAGAACATAAACAATTTATATTCATACTGCGTGATACTATAGGTACTTTGATGGAAAAACACGCCTATTGGAATTTTGCATATAAATAATAAAAAAAATTATAATTTACAGGCAAAATTCCAAGAGGTGTGTTTTTCCATCAAAGTATCTATAGTATCACGTAGTATGATTATAAATTGTTCATGTTCTCTATTAAATAAATTTTTTTAATTGGTTAAAAGTTGAAAATATTTTATCTTTGCACTAAGCAACTTGTTTGAGTGATAGTTCATGGCCATATTCTCGTAAAAAATAATTTTACTATTTTTTATTTTTAATACAGGCTCCAATACAAAAAACAAAATAAAATATTTTTATAGAAAATAAAAATTTTAAAAGTACCTACCTTAAATTATTTAAAATTATGCCAAAGCAAAATATTTAATTAAAAGAAAATAAAAATGAAAAGAAAAAAATAAAAAAATAATGAAAACACATACTGATATTAATAACGCCAATACCATCTGAAAAACGATAAAAAAAATTTAAGTTCGTATTTAAAAAAAGAAAGTTGATGATGATCCCTTGAAGACGAAACGTCGGATTTCAAACTGGATACCATCATTGGATGGAGCGGAGAAAGTGGCAATGCAAAAGTGCAATTCAATTTGAGATCCGTTTTTAAATAAGCCCAGGAAAAAAATAAAACGATTTTTCAAAATTTCGTTTTTTTCCGGATATCTCCGGAAATACTCGGAATTTTGAAACTTTCTAAGCGGCATATTGTTAGGCACCTAAATGCGCAATTTTGCCTTCATTTGACCGACACTGTATCTCTTACGGGTTTCGAGTTCCCCATACATAGACACGAAAACGAGCCACCCTGTACACCCTTTCCAGTTTAAAATAGGTGTAGTGGCACCAATATTCAAGAAAAATTATCCTACAAACGTTGACAACTACAGGCCAATTACTGTTTTGAGTGTGATATCTAAAGTTTTGGAAGAAATCATTTATTCCAGAGTGATTGACTTCATTGATAAATTCCAGATTCTTAATGAAGCACAACATGGTTTCCGCACTGGGAAATCGAACGAAACTGCTGCTGCCAGCTTCCTGGAGTCAATTCTCTTCAACCTTGACAGGGGGAGGCAGGTTGCTGCGTTTGATACCATTGATATAAACTTTCTGCTCATTAAACTACATGCAAGCGGTATGCGGGGATCAATTCTTGATCTACTGGCCTCATACCTTACTGATAGGGAACCATATGTAAAAATTAATGAAAGTATGTCGGATTTGTATAACGTCGATGTGGGGGTGCCTCAGGGATTGGTGCTGGTACCTCTACTGTTTCTGTTATTTGTTAATAAGATTACTGATAGTCTGAGTATTGGTGAAGTGGCCATGTTTGCAGACGATACCGCAGTGATGGGTAGGCGAATGATCACTGTAACGGCAGGCAGCCAAAGTTGTGACCGAGGAATTCAGTCATTGGTGCAGGCGCAACAACTTAATTCTCAACATTTTTATATGCACATTAGAACTCTTAAAAATGTTCCTATAGTTGAAAATGAATCTATAATTAAACTCTGGATTCTTTGCAATGAATTAACTCAGAGATGGCCTCAATGGTGGCGATCTTATTAATGTTTGTTTCTCTTTAATCTACTGCCATTTAAGTTACAATGTAATTCTCTGCGGGAACTGTGCAGATAGTGAACGTATTTTTATTTCTCAAAAACGGGTAATTAGACTGTTGTTTAACATCGACTGCAGATCAACGTACAAGAAGCTCTTTAACAGGTTGCCATCTGATGTTACAAATCTTTCCTTTCCTAAATTTAAAAATAAAGTAAAGGACATTTTGCTGGTTGGTTCATATTACACCTTATCTGAATATATGTCCGACATCCCTTAGCTTGTAGAAGTGATATAAATATAGATTGTAAACTTGTATACGCAGCACTCCACTCCAGTATTTTATGTAGGATTTTATTTTTATGTTTGTATCTTGTTATTTGCAATATTTTATTTTGTCTTATTTTGTTTAATTGCTGTTTTATGATCTGATAGCTTTTAGATTAATATTAGTTCTAAAATTTTAGTGTCCACTTTCTTAAACTTCTTCAACTGATTTCTTTATCTATTTGTTTTGGTACTACCTCAGCGCCTATAATGCAAGAAAACCTACCTTGCCCAGGTGATATTGGCGATGAACCAAAAAGATTATAATTTGAACCATTTGTTGAATGGTATTTTGAAAGATGCTTGTATCCAATCAATATTTAAACCTTATGCTATGTTTCTTAATGTTATTGAAAGTATTATCGAGCTAACCAAAGAGTTTACCATACATGATTATGTGATTGTTACAGTCGGTTTTAATGACTTAAAAACAAAATTCATCTTTTTAGAGAAATAAATAGCAACAAACAACTGGGACATACAAATGTTGTAGTGCTAGCTGTCCTCTACAATATGAAATCTAATACCTCTAAAGTAAATGAATTAATCTATAAATTTAATACAAAAATGTACAATTTTCTAAACAAATTAAATTTGTACATACCAGGTAATTTTAGCTTTTTAGATATTAACTCTCACTTTACTCCACTCAAAAAGAGTGTTATTTGTGAAATGCTCTCTCAGTTGATATTTCGAGGACCGATCTCTAAAAATCTAGTTTTTGTTAATCTTTTGAATGACTACTTTAATTTGGATTCTTCTAACTCTAAAAATATACAAAGCAGAGTTGTGGAGGTGGGGACTGAGTCCGAGAATGTTGCAGAGAGAGGTTTGGACACTGCAGTGATAACTGTAGATGCAGATGTCCGTGAGTCGGGTCCGGGTCTAGATTTGAATCTAAATTTTTCAAATATAGATCAACCTTTACAAAGCACTTAGCTGCTGATACTAGTAATCTTTCCTTTCTTCTCTTGAATATTCAATCACTTAGAGTCAAGTCTGCCGAATTGTATCTCTTTATTGATCAGTGCAAATATCCAAACTTTATACTGATAACTGAACATTGGCTAAGGGAAGGTGAGCTGACCCTCATTCCTGGCTATGTGGTAGCGTCGTCCTTTTGCAGAGCTATTTATGGTCACGGTGGCTGCATGATTCTAGTCAACGAAGAATTTTTAGCTAACAACTATTTTCAATTTTTAACTAAGTTTAATGACCTGCTTGAGGAGAAGATTTTTGAATTTACAACTGTGTGTTCAAAATCACTAAATATTGTTACGGCTAGCCTAACAACCATCCGAACGTTTTTGTGCTACCCTATAAAACTAGCCGCCGCCGCGCGCCGTGCCGCTCGCTTCCCTGTCTGTATGACTCATCGCCCGGCCGGTCGCGAAGTTTCAGGATCGCTGGAATTGTCTCGATGGCCTCGTCGAGATCATATAGAGTGGCGTCGGAATACTTCCCGAATATTCGTGATAGATTTAAGATTATATATAAGCAGACCTAAGGCGAATGTTAGTCAGTCGGTTAGTCAGTTCAGTTCAGTTAATCATTGAGTGTTGAATAGATATTAGTTGTAAAGTTATAAGAGTAGTATAGAGTGTTAAATTGTATACAGTGTTAAAGTGAATATAGTATTAGTAGAAAATAGCAAAGTTGTAATTCTGTTAAGAACCCACGGGAAAAACGTAACATTTGGTGTCAGAAGTCGGATGGTGAAGGGACCGGACTTGCGAAGTTTTTTTTCGAGGAAAGAAGAGGTACAAGTACGTCAACGAGACCGTTTGATTGGTGGATTCTAGTAAAAGGTTATAACATTCTATGGTCAATACAAGACAACAAACGGCAGAAATGGAGCAAATTAGTAAAATGTTGGCCGATTTCATGGAAAATCTAAATGCTGAGAGACAAATAGAACAGGACCGGCTTCAGAAAATTTTACAAGATCAAGAAGCTAAAAAGCAAGCGGATCGGGAAGAGGATGAACGTAGAAGGCAATCGGATCGGGAAGATGAACGTAAACGGCAAGCAGAACAGGACCGGCTTCAGAAAATTTTGCAAGACCAAGAAGACAAAAGGCAAGCAGAACAGGAACGGCTTCAGAAATGGATGCTTGATGTAATTGTAGGCGAGCAAGGAAAATTACAGAAAATATTGGACGGGCGAAATGAGAAATATGAAAAAGAAGTAGGTAATATACAAAAAGAGGTTGGAAATGTGCAAAAAGAAGTTGGGAATGTGCAAAAAGAAGTTGGACATGTACAAAAAGAAGTTGGGAGTGTACAAAAAGAAGTAGGAAACGTACAGCAAGAAATGAAGAATCTACAAGCAGAATTTACCAAATTAAAAAATCAAGAATCCACCGAGATGGTATTCGCCACAGGACAACATATCAAACCTCCAACTTCTGACGGTCAAACATCCTGGACAATGTACAAAATACAATTTGAAGCCGCGGCTGTTGCCAACGGTTGGAATAACGAAGAAATGGCTACATCACTAGTGGTAGCGCTTCGTGGATCTTCCCTGGAACTACTGCAAACCATTCCCATCAGCCAACAAGGGAAATATGACATACGTGTAGCTGCCCTGGAGCGACGATTTGGAGACCAACATAGAAGACAACTGTATCAGGCACAAGTTAAGTCTCGACATCAGAAGCCTGGTGAAAACCTGCAAGAGTTTGAGGCAGACGTCAGACGTCTCGTTCAGTTGGCCTATCCGGGAGCAACGGAAGAATTTCAAGAGGAACTTGTTGCTGAATATTTCGTGGACGGTGTCAGAGATCCAGAAACTCAGAAGATGTTACGTCTAGCCAAATTTGATAGCAGCCGTGAAGTTTTGGGTAGAGCTCTGGAAATCGAGGCGGCCTGTAACATCTCTAAGCCAGCAATCAGGGACGTATCCATCAAGGAAGAAAATTTGGTGAACAATTGTGAACTAACTGAAATGGGCGGCATTTTGAAGAAATTAACCGAAGTTCTTCAGGCCACGGGGAGATTCCGGGAGTCACTAGAAGTTAGGCCATACAACCGTAATCAGTGCTATAGACGTGGCAAGACTGGACACTTCAAAAGGGACTGTCGAGTACAAAGATTCCAGGAGCCAATAGAAGATAGGCCACATAGCCGAAATACATCAAATCAGTGCTATAGATGTGGAAAGACTGGACATTTCAGAAGGGACTGTCGAGTACGGATATTCCGGGAGCCAACAGAAGTTAGACCATGTAATCAAAACGCTATAAATCAGTGCTATAGATGCGGCAGGACTGGGCATTTCAAAGGGACAGTCAAGTACAAAGATTCCGGCAGCCACTAGAAAGGCCACGTAATCGAAATGTTTCAAATCAGTGCTATATATGTGGCAAAATTGGGCATTTTAAGAGAGACTGTCGAGTACAACTACGACCTACAGCTCCATCCAGAGACAACAGCAGTTCAAAGCCAAGTCAGGAACAGTTGAAACAATATAACTTTAAGGCTAAGCACAGGGAAGGAAGATGGCATAGTAATACAGATGCTTTATCCAGAAGGTCATGTGAGGATAATTATAAACATCGCCAAAGAATTGACCAACGAGAAGGAATCACTCCCATTAGGCGAATCAAGTTTAAGGTTGATCAGCAGTGGACCACAGAGCAACTAAAGAAAGATCAGCTTGAGGATAATGAAATAGCACTGCTACTAAAAGCTAAGGAAGAACGTCAACCAAGACCAAGCTGGAGAGATATTTCAACTAAGGGATCTACTTTTAAATCTCTGTGGGCTCAGTGGGACTCCCTGGTAGTTGAAAATGGACTACGTAAACGAGCCTGGGAAAGCGCTGATGGTAAAGTAGTGAAGACGCAGTTAGTGGTACCAAGGAAGAGGGTATCGGAAGTTCTGGACGAAGTAGAAAGTTTGGTGCTCATCTCGGAGTTAACGGAATGATTGATAAGATCCGCGACAGATTTTACTGGGTCAACTACTGCCAGGATGTGAAATCATGGTGCCAGCAGTGTTCAACCTGTGCCTCAAGTCAAGGATCCCAGACAAGATCCAGTGGGAAGATGAAACAGAATGATGTGGGACTACCGTTTGAACGTCTCGCCAGTGACCGAATGAAGGCTCGATATGATCTCCAAGCTAACTCTAGGGGATTTCGGATGAACGATAAAGTCTGGTTATATAACCCGCAAAGGAAGACAGGAAGATCTCCCAAGCTAACACCAGTATGGGAAGGACCCTATACGGTCATCAAAAGAATTAATGACGTTGTGTATAGAATTCAGCGTAGCCCCAGAAGCAAACTGAAAGTTGTCCACCTCGACAGGTTGGAAGCATATCACGGACATGAAGTAGCTGATCGGGACGATCAGAATTAAGAGGGAGGCAATGTTACGGCTAGCCTAACAACCATCCGAACGTTTTTGTGCTACCCTATAAAACTAGCCGCCGCCGCACAGTGTTCGGAATGACGATATTTAGGAACTCATTTGGGCGAAAACCAAACTTCTCAGATTATCAAGAAAACATGTTTTGAGTATAGCTAGACAGTTATTCGACTTAAGTCCGGACCAGTCGATGGACTCCTGGTGTGTAATTGCCGAGCGACAGCATCAAGTCGGCGAAACTGAAAAGACCCGATTGTGACAATCTGCCACCGTCATAGTTTGTTTATCTTAGCGTTAATATTATGCATGTTTAAGTGAATGTTTCGACAAAATCGTTGTGTTATCCTATATCCTGGGTCATTCAAGTAAGTTATAAATATTTTTTGTGAAAATAGAATGCAATCGTAATTTAAAAAATATAAATTTTATAAATCACTCAAAAAAATCGTTTATTTATTAAAGTTTTTGTTTTGCCAGATAAGGAAAAAAAGTCCCATTTGTACCGTTTTAATTTAATTTTTTTTTGTAAGGTATCCAAATTCCTTTGAAATGACACTAGTCGCTAAGTGCGCATAGGTGCGCGGACCCTACTATCGGTAATTTTTTGTTAATAGGTATCCCAATGGCCGTAACACGATCGCAGCTATTTGAGCTTTTGCTGGACAACCAACTTATCGCTAAAGCCAATACAATAAAAGTAAGGAATAAAATGGTTGACTACATCACTTCAAGGTTTGCAGCTATCCCAGAAGATAATGTTAGTGTTAAAATATCCGTATTTTCCATGCACCTTTTAGGCCGTTGGAAGGCATGCGGCCGAAAAAAAAATAACTTTTTGGCGTCAAACAAGGAATGGCAGCAAAAGGAGCTATTTCAAAGCCATCAACATGATGAGGTCGAGACACCATTTAAACCTGGACCAAGTTTACGTCGAGACTTTTCCACTGCGAGCGTAGCAACAAAGAAGAGGCGGACAAAATTGCTAGTTGCGGATTATTCTCCTGAAGAATCAGTGTATGCAGCTCGCACTAGCTTTACAAAACAAGGCAAGAGAAATTTAGCAACTGCAATAAAACGAGCAACAACATCCAGCCCTCGATCCCTACGTGCGATTAAACAAATAAAGGCGCCCAAAAAATTATACGGCCTTACACACCCGAAGAAGCATTGGCATTAATTATTAACGCGAATCTGTCTATTTATCAATATAAACAAATTCGGTTAGAGGCAAAAAAACGATATTGCGACATATATCCTTCATATGATAGGGTATTAAATGCTAAAAAAGACTGCTATCCTAACGACATAAAAATCACCGAAACTATGGGCGAAGTAAAACTTCAAGTTTACTTGATCACTCTGTCCAACGACTAACAAAACATCAATATGAAGTGATGACCCGCATTAACGAGTCGGCAAGATTAGAACTAAAATCCAAGTGGGGTTTTGACGGGAGTTCTAGTCACTCCATGTACAAACAAAAATTTCAAGAGGACTCAGACGCAGCAGATTCAGACATGCTTTTGACATCGATTGTGTCTTTACAATTGACAGCTAACTTTAAGGGCTCTGTAAAAATCATTTGGCAAGACCCTCGTCCTTCCTCCATCCGTTTCTGCATTCCTATTCGATTCCAATACATAAAAGAAAGTCAAGATATTATCAAGAAAGAAAGTGCATATATTAAACATCAAATTTCAGATCTTAAACCGACAAGCATAAATGTCAGGGGACAGTACTTCAACATTCACCATGTTCTGATGCAGACAATGCTTGATGGGAAAGTGGCCAATGCACTGTCCGATAATAGGTCATCACAGTCCTGCTACATATGCCTGGCTACCCCTAATCAGATGAATGACATCAATGCTGTGCTCAGGAGACCTTGTAGGACAGATGTATTTTCCTATGGTTTATCGACCCTGCATGCACACATTAGGCTGTTTGAATGTATCCTGCATATATCGTACCGTTTGGAGACCAAAACATGGCGAGTACAAGCAAACGACAAGACTGCAGTTGAAGAAAAAAAGCGTATCGTTATCGAACAGTTTCGTAAAAAAACTGGGCTGCTCGCCGATGTTGTCAAGCAAGGAAGTGGCAGTACGAACGATGGCAATACCACGAGACGGTTTTTTAAAGAGCCAAAAGTAGCGGCCGAAATCCCGGGAGTAGACGAGAATCTAATTTTTAAATTCCCTATAATACTTCAAGCATTAACTTGTGGATATAAATTACGAACCGAGTTCTTCCGAAGATATGCTCACGATACGGCCAGACTCTTCGTCGATTTATACTCCTGGTACAAGATGCCTTCAAGTGTCCATAAACTGCTTATTCACGGGGCTGACGTTATGGACACACTTTTGCTTCCAATTGGCCAGCTGAGCGAAGAAGCTTTGGAAGCAAGGCACAAAGAATGTCGACGGTATCGGGACGTAACACGCGGAAAATTGGTCGCAAAGAAAATGCCGAGAACCTTCTCCACGCTCTTTTGATATCCTCCGATTTGTTCATTTCCAGTATTAGACCTCTACCAACGCGAAAAACAAATAGTCTACCAACAGAGGTTCTTAGCCTTATTGATCCTCCAGAATTGCCTCAGAGCACCATAATAGATCTTGAATCGTCGATGAGCGAGTTTAGTGATTAGGCAGTACGCCATTTTTTCAAAAAAAAAACGACTTTTTGGAATTTTTACTGCATTTATGAGAATCAACATTTAGGTTAAAACTGAAAATTACATTTAGCAGTTTTTAGACAATTTTGATAGTGCCTGGAATGTATAATTTGATTCAAAATTACGATTTAGTGATATCAGCACCCTTTGTAACTGAATAACACTTGTTCAAAATGTCTGTCAAAGTTGGCTGCTAAAGAAGCATTTATATAGGTATACCTTGTTTAACTATTTAAAGTTTATCAAATACATTATAGGTTTATCAAATTACATTATAGTTTTACCTCTGTTTGTGATTACAAAATTTAATTCTTTAGCGCATTTGCTTAATTTTGAATTATTGATCTAGAAAAACAAACACTTAAATATTTTTCGTGATTTTTGTTAAAGTTTCTCTTTTTTAAAACCCTTTAAACTGGTTTTTGCTAAACTTGTGCTACTGATTATTCCTAGAATTATTACACAATTAATAAAAATCTGAAAAATTGTTCTTTATTGGGCCAAATCTAAAACTTAAAAAAAAATTGCATTATAATTTGTTTACGACCCTGTATTTATAAATTAATGTATTACAACTTTTAACCCATAAAATATTCTCTATATTTATATAAAATAGCACCTGAATATCATTAAAATTTTTCGAAATGTTTAACCCTAATAATGGCCCAAAAATTTGTCGTATGCGTTTCAAATGTTCACAGTTTATTTTAAAATCTACTTTAATTTACAAAATTAGGTTTAGATCGTGTAAATAACTTCAATTTGTTAAATTAAAATCATAATAGGGATATTTTAATAAAAAAATTCTAATGAGCTCGTAATATCGACATTCCAACACTGTGCGCCGCCGTGCCGCTCGCTTCCCTGTCTGTATGACTCATCGCCCGGCCGGTCGCGAAGTTTCAGGATCGCTGGAATTGTCTTAATGGCCTCGTCGAGATCATATAGAGTGGCGTCGGAATACTTCCCGAATATTCGTGATAGATTTAAGATTATATATAAGCAGACCTAAGGCGAATGTTAGTCAGTCGGTTAGTCAGTTCAGTTCAGTTAATAATTGAGTGTTGAATAGATATTAGTTGTAAAGTTATAAGAGTAGTATAGAGTGTTAAATTGTACACAGTGTTAAAGTGAATAAAGAGAGTATTAGTAGAAAATAGCAAAGTTGTAATTCTGTTAAGAACCCACGGGAAAAACGTAACAATATTCACATTATCTGTATTTATAGATCACCTAATTCTGATATTACTGCCTTTTTTAATAAATTGGAGGCGCTATTGTCGCTAGTGTTAATATCTTCATCTGGCCGGTGACCTAAACATAAATTTTAATGATTCAGACTCCATTGCAACAGTACGATTGACTAATCTTTTTAGATCTTTTGATTTACAGATGCATGTTAATTGTCCAACTCGTGTGTCACAGCATTCGTCTACTTTGATAGATTATTTGTGTTCAAATGTTTGTTATTGATGCAGGTTTGTCTGATCATCAGGCCATTTTATGTAACATTGAAGTGACAACTCTACAAAAGCCACCAATGCATAAGTATGGTAGAATTTTTAGCTCATCAAACTATAATCAGTTTTTTCGGAGGTGTACTGATACTTCTTGGGACGATATCTTATCATCCCTCGATCCTATAGGAGAATTTTACGGTGAGCTAATGCAAATTTTTCATAAAACTTTTCCTGTTAGGAGGTTAAGGATAAAAAAGAAAAAACCATGGGTTACCAAAGGACTAAGATTATCCTCGAGGAACCTTCGAGTTCTTCACCATATTCGAAAATTTACAAGTAATCTATTTTTCCATTTCTTCTATGATAAATACAGATCAATATACAGAAACTTATAAGACTAGCTAAAGATTTGCATTACCGCAATCGCTTCGCTGCGGCGTCCAACAATCAAAGGGAAAGTTGGTCAATCATTAATGATATTCGTAAAAAAAATCATTTTACCCCAAACTTGAACATGTCCAAATTTAATTAACAAATATTATTGTTCTGTAGTAGATAACCTGACCAGAAATATACACCAACCTGCTAATCCACTCAGTTTTTTACCACCTAATACAAAGTTAGCAACTCCTTTTACTTTGTTCCTACAAGCGCAGAAGAGCTAAAGAGACAATTTTGCGGATAAAGAACAAAAATAGCTCCGGGTTTGATGAGTTGTCTATCAAATCATTTTTAAACTTGCCTGGAAGTTTTGGCTCAGGCAATCAATATGTCATGGGAGTCTGGTGTCTTCTCTTCATGTCTTAAACTGGTGAAAGTCATACCACTACACAAGAGTGGAGATTCGACCAAGCCCACTAATTATAGACCAATCTCACTTTTATCTGGTTTATCTAAGATTGTGGAAAAGCTTGTTAAAGGAATGATGATATCTTTTTTAGACTTTAACCACGTTCTAAGTTCTCATCAGTTTGGTTTTCGGGAGAGCCATAGTACTAATGATGCCATTTTTCAGTTTTTGGAGGGACTATATTCTGGCATAAATAGTGGTGGGGTAATTGCGGCAGCTTTCTGTGACTTATCAAAGGCATTTGATTGCGTTGATCACCAGAATCTGCTGCGGAAGCTTCATCCCTATGGATTTCGAGGTATAACGCTTTCATGGTTTCAATCGTATTTGTCCGGACGGCGGCAGGGGGTTTGTGTTGGATCAACTCAGTCTGAAATTCTGGAGAACTATTGTGGGGTTCCTCAAGGATCAGGTTGTTTTGTTCCTTATCTTTATAGATGACCTTGCCTCGCTAAAGGTTGCTGGTAAATTTACTTTATTCGCTGACGACACCACAATATTATGCCACTGTGTTCCTTTTCAGTTTAAAGCGAGCTATTTAGGTGGATCTTCAAATGCTCAAGTCTTGGTGTGACTCCAACCTACTCTTACTGAACTTGACTAAGACAAGTGTTCTGTCCTTCAAGTGTGATCTGGGATTTTCTAACCTCCACAATATGTCAATCGAGTGTCGGCCTGAGGCTAAGTTTCTTGGAGTAATTATTGACTCTCAATTAAATTTTAGGTCTCATATTGCGGTCCTTTCGAGGAAGATTTCATCTGGGTGTTTTGCAGTGAGAATGATGGCGGTGGAACTGGGGCATTCTTTCAGTGTATTTTGCACTTATTGAGTCAAGGTTGAGGTATGGCATCTGTTTTTGGGGGATGTGTGGTCATAACTTAGTGAACACTCTTTTCATTTTACAGAAACGGGCTATTAGATATATTTGTGCAGCTAACAGTCGGGCTTATTGTAGACCATTGTTTATTAAAGAAAATTTTTTAACTTTATACAGTTTATTTATTCTGGAAACGGTTACACTTATCCATAGGAACAGACACAGACTGTTGTCACGTAATGTCTTCCACGCCACCCGAAACATTTCGGACTTAATGCTGCCAGTTCCTCGCTCAGCTTTAGTAAAGAAATCAATAATTTATGAGAGTATTAAAATATATAATCATTTACGACAGTTGTATTCTCTAAAGCTATTTAGAGGAAAGGTTAGGAGACTCCTGGTTGATAGAGCCTATTATAATATAAATGAATTTTACTGTGATGGTTTTTAGTGGTTGTATTTTATATCTTATTCTGTAATTTAAGTTTTAATTTGTAGCTTGTGAGCTTTCTCAAGACTTTTTCGGTCTTTTGTATTTGTTACTTTTTATTATTATTGTTTATCACTACTGTTGTGCTTACGCTTTGTCGACAAGATATTATGTCTTCTGACAATAAAGCTTATTTTGACTTTTGACTTGACTTGACTATTTGCTCTAATGATTTTGTTGCTCTTCGGACCACTCTAAGACATGTACATCCATATTAACGGCATACGTCCGATTTAAAACGTGACAAAATCATTCACATCGTTAAATAAATAGATTAATCGGCTATGTAAATGACATCCGCCTAAGAACTACAAATTTATTTTATGAAATAACAAAATTGTTTAAATTAGTGACCTACTGTATAGAAATATACCGTTTAAAGATATCGAAAAGTGACTTAATTGGTAGCAATCGTTTACGTTTTTCTTGTATAGACTTCAGGAAGAGAACAAGCCAGGACTGCTTCCAGAAGTGAAACTTTGCCTTGACCAAAAATTGTTGGGTAAATAGATCTTAATGGATCCGCCAACGAGTCACAACTGTTTTCCGGAATCAATCCATCACAACCGGTGTTTTGCTTTCACCCCATGTACTCAATGTTTTAATTACTTCATCTGAAGTCGATCTACATGTATAGAAATATGCGCCAGTGATAGTATTTAGAGTATCTGTATGTGATTATAAGCAATGTGTGTGTACTGGCAGATTGTTTTTCTTTCTTTTAAATTTATTTAACCACGAATTGCTTAAAAAAATTGCTATTTAAACTTGAATAAAGATTTGAAGATGTGAAAAGAATTTTTGAATAAAAATAACTTTAAAGTTTAATTTTTACCTCAGTTTTGCTGTGATGATTATTTGTCATGCTGTCCGAGTTATCCTCATGGCCGATCAAATCACCTCTGGCGATCAACGTGCACATATAGGCATCATGCGAAAACACATCCCTTCGTATCAGCTCAGCAAATAAGTGCACTAAATTGGAGAAGGCTGTCTTTTTCTGAAAATAATTAAATACAAAATATACTATCCACCGTATAATAATAATGTATATCGAGTGATTACTATGGTATCCAAAGCTTTAAACAATTCAAATTCTAGTTTAAAAATATGGCATGTTTTACTTGTGTGGAATCATCCGGACTAGGTATGGGAGCGTCGACGTCCAAGAATTTCATCAACAACGACTGGAACATCGGCGGGCCGCCGGGAACTGAACTGTTGCTGTCTTTATCGTCTCCGGGTGTCGTCTCCTGGTTTTCCGATGGATTTGTATCGGACTGTCTCCTGTCTAAAAAAATCGTTACCAAGTTACAACTGTTCAACCGCAAACTTAGAATAATCGACAAACACTGCAAACCCTAACCAAAATTCAAACTGACGTACTTCCTGGTACTACGAAATAAGATATTGGATTGATCAGAAGGCATTTTACTTTATTTTTTAACCACTTAAAAGGCAGTGTCGATAATGAGGGAACGCATTTACGACACAAATTTATCCAAATTGCTATGAAAACACTGTTCGAGGATGATAAACAAAATAACTTTTACAATACTACAAACAAATCAGTTTTATCCACAATTCCGAAACTGTTTCGGTATTGTCGATTGTGTTGTAGTGCATTCTGCCGAAGGTTCCATCTAACTTACAAAATAAAATAGTTTATGAATAACGAAATGAGCTACAGGAGGACTAATTACCTAACAAAGCAGCAACTGCTAGAGCTCTATGTTCTCCAGTCCTTTCCGGAGATACGGCCCACTCACAAAGAAGCTTCACTATGGCGTTTTCTTGGTCTCCAGAACCACTGAATACCTATAAATCAAATTCGTTAATTACAAAATAAATTTAAAAATCAATAAATATGTAAAACTGTATTAAGTCAATAGAAAGAAATTAAGTGATATATATTTTACCTTGGCGTAAAGAGTATCCAATGAATTTGTGGAGTCCATTTTATCAAAACGATGTCTGTCCAAGGCATCTAATGCCGCTAAGACGCGTGTCGTCACAGTTCCTAAAAGTGCTGCCAATTACATATTAAAATTAGTATTCTATCGAAATATCGTAAAACTGTACCTGCAGAACTAGACTGGAACTTGTCAGTACACCATTTTCCTGCGGCTCTTTTACTTCTTTCTCTAATACAGTTTTCAGCGTGTCTGACTTGCTTCAAATACGAATTCATGTCGCATCTAGCGGGCATGGGCAACGTTGACGGATCTGTATAATAAAATGCACAATAAATACTTAAACCTAAAAAACAAACACTATTTCATACAAACTTTAAAATGAAAAAATAACCTTATGTCATCATGTCCAGTTTGTATAACTATTTAGAAAAAACCTCTTGATGGCTCTCAATTATACGCTATGTTGGAAGCCGAGGTTGTTTTAAAATTAAAATAATTATATTGTCGTAGATAGCAATATGAACATAGACTTTTGTTTAATATCGTAAATGGCTACTGCAACTGTCTGGTTGAGCAGAGTAGGTGTACATGTCTCGTTCAGAACAAGGTCAAGTCTCTTCTTTTACCAACTGACAAGCAGAACAAACTATGCTTTTAATTCGTTTATATCTAGATCTAATACACAAGCTTACTCTCACTATAATACTTTCGAAATCTTCAATATGCTGTCTAAATTCTTAGGAGGTTTCACACACGGGGTTCAGTAGTTTGTTGTTGATTACTTGTATAATATCCTGTACTTTTATTCGTATTTGCACTTTTTTAAAACATATTTGGTGTAAAGATTTTTTTGTTCAATTTATATATTGTTGCTGTAACTGTTGTGTGATTGTGTTATCTTTGTATTTATATCCGTTAAATTGACACTGCCCGTCAATAAATAAATAAATAAAAATGTGGCCAATATACTTACTTATAGGTAAACTATCCAAAGGAGATCCGTGCCATTGAGTTCCTATTCCTGTAGAGCACCAAACTAAGGACGTCGGACACTCCAGCACGATTGTATGAATGACAGTGCTAAGCTGAATAACTAAAATATAGACAAATTAGAAGGTTAGCATAAAATTTCTGGTAGAAAATAAAGCAAAGGACAATACAGATAAGAGAATTACATTACACCTTAAATATAGCCAAAAGTGCAGGTTTAAAGGTTTAAAAGTGAGTGGCTCCATCCTTCCACCGCAACCTACCGTCTATTAGACAGATTGCCGACTAGTAAAAGTGAATTGCACGCAAAGATTGTGGAGCCGATAAACCGGCTTGTAAGGTGGTTGTAGCCGTTTTTATTTCGTGAAATTTTGCACAAACATTGTTATACTACCAGTCTTCTGATTGGTGTTATTATTTTCGCAAAACGTGATATTTGCAGGTGACCCTTTCAAATGCTTTGACGCAAAAAAAAAAAACATGATTTTCTGCTGATAATAATTGTAAACATTAGTGTATTAGTCTGGGTGTTTATGATATGTGAATTGTGAATTTGTGTTTTAGAATAGATTGTATTAAAATCAGGGGTCTTCAAATGTTGTAAGTTAAAGGAAGTAACTGTTTTTTTTTCTGTCATGTGTGTAAGAATACTTTTCATAAGAGCTGCTGGATTAGAGGGAACAGAAATTATCAAGTAATGAAGGACAATCTAATATATTGTTCTCCAGATTTCATTGAAGAAGCTGCCAATCGTGATCCTGATGCGATTGAAGTGTTAAAAGAGCTAATAATTGATTTAAGAGAAGAGTTGGACGAAAAGACTCGGTTTATAGAAGGGCTTAAGCGGAACTCTGTTTCTTCTGGACCTGAACAAGAATTGGTTCTGCAGATTGACGAACAGAGTGAGACGATTGACTTACCTAGAGCTAAGATTGGTAACGGGTGTGCAAATAAGGCAAGTGAAGTTGAAAGTATACCCGTGGCCGTGCAAACACATTTAGAAGGGAAAAATACTGCCGCTCAAACAGATTCAATCAGTCTGATTTCTTTTGTGGTACAGACTGGTAACCCAGTATTTCTTAACAGCGAAACACAAACAGATTTGTCTACACACTCTGGCCAGTGTAAATCAAGTATTAATCTCCATACTCAACAATAAATGTAAATGACTTTTATGCCAAGGAGGTTTAAAGTCTGAAGTGCCGTATCCACCAGGTTGATAAACCACCAATTACACTAGCAGTAAGTTCTCCAAATAATTGTAATTTTCATAAAATAGTTGTTTTGACTGATAACTTCGGAAAAAATTTACATAATTATTTAGCTAAATCTTTTACTGACTACCATATTCAAGTAATCTCCAAACCTTTTGCTGGATTTAAGGACATCGTTTCTAGTGCCGATTGCTATATCAAATACCTAACACTTGATGATTTCGTCATTGTACTGGCGGGATGTCATAATTTGGAAGTGCGTGTCAATGAAATTACACTATTGTCTAATAAGTGTTTCTACACAAACCTGTTGTTTTGTGATCTTTCTCATAAGAATGATTATGGTCAAATTTCTCAAAATATAATAAAAATAAATAACAAACTTTCATCTGTTGTGGATAAGTTAAGATGTTTTTCTATTAATATAGATTTTCTCCATGTTTCTAATAAGTTCTATTTTAATGAGTTTTGGCATAATAGCCCCTATTTAAACAAAGAGGGTCTGTCAAAATTGTCTTCGCTATTAAGGATAAGCATTGATAATTTTCATCGGACTAGCAACTGTACTAACCTAAGATGCATTGATGTTGTTTCATCAGACAAAAAAGTAACTCTGCAGAAAACATATTGTGGAGGGAGTAAGGATACTGATATTGTATCTAGCGATTTTTTATAGGTGTACTTCTAACTGGTAAAAAAAGCATCTATTTTTTACTAAATGTACGAAGTTTAAGAAATAAAATGAGTGAATTTACTATATTTATTCAGAGCTTGGGAGAGCCTGATTTCGTGTTGATGACTGAGCATTGGTTAAAGCCCGAAGAGACATGTTTTATACCGGGTTACTCAATGGTATCGGTTTATTGTCGAAATCAGTTAGGTCATGGAGGTACTATGATCTTGATTAAAAATTTATTTTTGGACAGCTTTCCCGTAATAAGTTATTCTAAGTATGACCACTTTATAGAGGAAGATATATTTGAATTTTCCACTGTGTATTTCAGATCGCAAAATCTATATGTAGTTTGCATTTATAGATCACCGAACAATAGTATGAAAGAGTTTTTAGAGCGACTGATATTTCGGTTTCTTCCAGGGTTATAAGTTCTGGGGATTTTAATGTTAATTATTTGGTTGATTCGGCTGATTGTCAGAGTTTGAAGAACATTGTTGTCTTTGAATTTTCGCATGCTGGTTGGTCAACCAACTCGCATTTCCGCATACTCAGAAAGCCTAATTGATTATGTTTGTTTAAATTTTGCAGACCAAACAGATACTGACACAACAGTTACTACTTCAGGTCTATCAGATCATGAGTCCATTCTGGACAAATTAACAATCAACAAAGTGAAACCATTGAAACAGGTTAGGTATGGCCGAATATATAGCACATTGGACTTCAGAAAGAGAATTATGCAATTATACAAACTGGCAGGTGGTCTTTGATTCTTCGAATTTATTGGCTGGTTTTAATGAAGTTGCTCTATATAATTTTAAAAAAGCTTTCCCTTTGCCTAATATAAAAGAGAAGAGAATAAATCTATGGGTCACAGTAGGTATAAGAAGATCCTCCACTAACCTAAGATCTTTGCATACTATTAGGAAGTATACAAATTGTTCATTTTTTGATGATTATTTTAATAAATACAGAAGCGTCTACAGGAAGGTAATAAAGGCGGCCCAGGAAGCTTACTACAGGAGCAGATTGCACGGTGCAAGTAACAAAAAAAAAATAAATATTGTTTAATTCTTGTAATCAGGTTTCGATTGACGGTGACATATTAAATGAATTTTACTGTAATATAGCTGAAACTCTGACTGGGCGTCTCCAATCTAGAGTACATAGATCCTACGTCTTATTTAAGACAAATCTCTATTTCCGAGTCGTTTTATTTGGCCCACACGGATATGACGGAACTCTTGGGAGTCTTTCACTCAATTAAAAATAGAGTCATCAGGAATCGATGAAATATCAATGAGAGTGCTTGAGGCCCTTCCTGAGCGAGCTCTTGTGGTTTTGGTTGACGCAATAAATGAATCCTTTGACTCCGGAGAATTCCCTTCCTGTTTAAAGACTGCAATCGTCAGAACGCTTTATAAGGGTGGCGATTTAGATGTCCCGGGAAATTTCCGTCTCATTTCTTTACTCCCATCGCTGTCCAAAATTGTTGAGAGGATTGTCGGGGAAAGAGTTTTGAAGTATCTCAGAAAGCATAATATCTTAAGTAAGAATCAATTTGGTTTTCAGGAGGCAATGAACACTTCCGATGCAATTTTTCACTTCTTGGAAAGTCTCTACTTAAGCTTGAATGATGAAGATGTGGCTGCAGCGGTATTCTGTGATTTTTCTAAAGCATTTGATTGCATATAGAATACTGCTTGACAGGGGCTGTTATGCTGTTCGCATAATCTCGAATGAGTTGGGAAGGTCATTATCTAAGACTGTTTACTTCTCACTTAACGAGAGTCACTTGAGATTTTTTTTAGCTTTTTGGGGTTACTGTGCTCAGTATCTTCCTACGTCTGTTTCTGTTATTCAGAAGAGGGCTATAAGATACATATGTAAGGTTGGGGTTAGACAGTCTTGTAGGCCTCTTTTTAAAGAATTAGGCATCCTAACTCTCTCCTGTTTGTTTATATTGCAGATCTTTAAAAAATCCAGACCTTCCAACTCTGACTTAGCGGCTGCCAGGCAATATAATACTAGACAAGCAAGTAAGCTCTGATTACCTATTCCTTCTAGTACACTTACTAAAAACTTATAACGATGATTTTAGGGTTTATTAGGCGCACATATATAAAAAGTTGTAGATATAGGTCAGTGTCTGTGTTGTCTATTGCTTACTTTACTTTCGTACATTTGAATTGTTGACTACATAGATGTTCTTTCTTATTAATTTTCTATTTCTGTATACAACTTTGTAACAAATGCTTTGTATTTCTACAATAGCATTTAATTATTTTATTGTGGCTCGATAAAATACTTAGCTTATAATAATAATAACAGTTGTAATAATAGGTCACACCAATGTGAAATTACCCAGAGTTATTTCAGATATTATTGGAGATTTAAGTCTAAGAACCTTACGTACATTAGAGTAAACGAGAATTATATTACGTCAGATAGTGTAGAAAGCACCAATCTCACCATCATTGTCACTGATGAATACTAACAAAACATTTAAAATATTGTTAATAAAAACAAACCAGTACTGATATTGGCATAAAAAACTCAACAAAATCCATATTATTTTAAAGCAGGTACTCTGGTACCATAAAAATATTAAAAGAACAAAGACACAAATAAAACATTTCAAAACATAGCATATTAAAAATAAAAAAATATGTGCCTCACCCTTATAAGCACACAACTGAAGTGAAGCTTCTGAAAGAGACATTAGGAATTTAGTTTTTTTTTCCTCAACCTATGCCCCCGGTTTGGACACCTTTTTAATTTTTTTTTGTTTTTTTCCAACTTTTTTTTCTCCGAGAACCGCGTTTCTTTAGTTTTTTTTTAAAAATTTTTCTCATTTCGTTTCACAATACTTTTATTAACTTTCCGAACAAT
>MU183501.1:152477-196577 GCA_016904865.1 Pissodes strobi | reverse complement strand
ACTGACCAAAATCAGACTGAACAATTTCATGGCAATTTGTTTTTGTTGATAAGTATGATGCAGACGAGCAAACGTGTACTATTGTATTCCCGATGTTTCCCCTATATTTTCGGTGCTCCAGCGCAAGGAAGACCACACTCTCTGCAGGTCTGGACTCGCTGCTGAAACTCGACCTGTTCCACCCTAAATAAGTAGAGAGAATCTGGCGGAATACCTACGCATGAGGGATGCTGGAGTTTGGTAAACTAAAGGAGCGGTGGTAGGTCATACAAGATGGAGGTAATGCCCGCTATAAAAGCGCCTATAACCAAAGACCACCTAAAGATCAGTAGGAAATTTAGTTCAAGAATCTCATCAAAGGAACAATAATAGAAGGCGTTCCAGACTTATCCGCAAACTCTCGCGTATGGTACACCGATAGCTCCAGAATGGCAGACAATCTTTCGGGGACAGGGGTAGACCAGGTGAACCAGGGAATTTCTGAGATCTTTCGGTAGCATTTGTACTACCGTAATGGTAGCACCGCCAGCGTTACAAATACCCAATTGTAACTGCCAAAATCCTGGGTTTCATAGAGGCTCAGAAAGGCTCCAACAGCAGGACGAAGGTAGATAGGTTGGGGGAACAGGGGCTGGCGAAAGGGGCCATCGGAAGCCCACCCCCTCGTTTAAAGGTCACCCCAGACTATACTACTAATACTAAGTGGCAACTTAGAGCCTAACCTAAACTACTCGGACAGTTGGAATTTTTAGAAATTTTGAATTTTTTGCTCTCCCCGAGTATTAAAACATTTTTTTTTTGAAAGTGTGTCATGAAAGATGATACCATAACATAAAAGTAACAAAAATTACACATCACTAGCTTTGCTCGAATAATAAGCTGGATTTTTGTATTAGTATAAAAAAACGGTTTTTTATATTTTTCGTTATTAATTAATGTTTCTAACTAACGTAAAAATTTGAAAATAATTGATAGCACATTATATAATAAGTGATGCTTTTTATTTACTTTGATAGATGATGGTTTTCGTATGCAGATTTCCGTCATTTAAAAACTGTGTGAGATTGTGATGCTACTTATTTACATATATCTATATAAACAACATCCATCTGGTTAGCTTTTACTTTCTTTTATGGGTTTGACACAGTTTTTTGCCATAAGACAGTTTAATTCTTCTGTTTGATCTTTAGTCATGACATGTAAAACGTAAAAACGTGCACATTTATTATATTAATATTTAGACAACAAATTAAGGTCAATTAGTAGAGTAGCGGTACATTCAAAACAATAAATGCAAAATTGTATACCTTTAGAGTATAATAAGCTATATTCTATATAATTTGGTACATATCGTTTTTTATCTACGGAGGTATTGAGAATACCAGATTTTTCAAAACACCATTTTATTCACCACAACATTGATCCAGTTTTTTAACTGACTTCGTATCTCTGATATGCCAATGCTGGGACATCAAATTCCTAATAGGCTGTGTATTATTTGCAGTTATTGACCCATTTTAGTAAGATTAGTGCCATTTAATTCTACGTTTTTTCTTTTTCAGGGATTTTCCTACGAATCAGTCTATTTTTCCCTATGTCATATCTATAGTGGTGCTGCGCACGTGCCCGATTCTATTAGTTTGGTGGAGCTGGCTTCCCTTGCTGATATGTTGGGCCTTGAAGGTCTGAAAGAAGTCGTCGAACATGCTTTGAAGCAAAGGCACTGTCATAATTTTCACAAACCATGCGCAGGTAAGGGTTTTATTTTCAACTATATTATGTAATGTTAACATTGCAGAATTTTCAAAATCTTGAGAGTATCGGATGTCTGTACTTTTCATTTTTAACCTCTTTGCTTTGTCTAGGCAGGGAAATGCGTTCGTTTCAAAATACAGCATTTAAAGTAGACGTTAATAGATGCTATCGTCACTAACACTATTATCACTTGATTGACAACGACACTTTTTTTCATGGCCAGAAATAGAAAACAAGAAAATGAGCCAAAACACAAGTTAGAAGAGAAGAGATTATTCCTCAACAAACTCCTACACAATCTGGGAAGCGGATGTCAGTGGGTCACGTTAGAATTTTGTCCCTTCTTAAAGTGAAGTTCGGATCTACTTCTGAAATATCAATTTGTCTTATTCGCTGTTTCTGAGCCCTGGTTTGCTGTTTGGGTTTCCCACTGTCGGAACAGACACCTACACCCTGAGTGTACATGAGCTCCATTTGCTGCCGGAGCAGACACTTGCACCCTATGTAGTAGAGTGCTACTTATAACTTATTTTGACTTGTGTGGGCACCTCGGGGTTACAAGCTGAAATTTTCACAGAATGAAGGTTTTATTATATTAATTCAAAATCCGAAGGTAATAAAAAATCATAACGGGCAAAAGGGCAGTATACTTAAAAATCGAGATTATTATATGAACGGGTAGGATATTAAATTATGAATGTTTTCATATAAAATTCATCTAAATTTTTGTACGAATTATATTTTTTATCATTGCTTGAAATATGCAGATTACATTGACCCTTACGGCAAAATAAATAAAAAAATTGAAATATCTCCCTTCTGATTGAAATATACTCATTTTTGTATTCACCTCGCATTCTCTCCGAAATGAAGGCTCAAATCAAAAATTTTTATTCTTGCAAAAAGTTTGCCTTAAGTATTTAGAATACATAGGTGCATGAATAATTTTTTTTTCACAAATGGTAATGGAAAAATAGCATTAAATGTAAAAAAGTAATTTTCTTCTAGCCGCGACCGTCTGATCTCGCGCTTCCCGAGTACTCTCGTATCTCACTTTTCTTCATAGGTTCCTCCCTCTCGCGCCTATTGTACAATACAATAAGTGCTTTTACACCATTACGGGTTAGAATACTAATAATAGGTATTATTAATTGAATAAAGTCAATGAAGACATTTTTGATTATACTGAAATTTATTTTTCCTATACGTTGCTAGGTAATAAAGAAGTAGAAAAAAAATCATATACTTAATGCAACTGCTATTAAAAAAGGACTAGCTTTTATTCAGAATAGAATAACTCAAAATGTAAAAAAATCTTTGTAATATCAAAATATATTTATCTTCAGTGTCTGTATCTTCTTCGGGAATAGACATAATAGTGTAAGTGCCCAGCGACATAAAGTTGCATTTATGAATACTGTCTTGGAAAATTTTGTGTGGCTTAATTGCGGCTAGTCTACCACCTTTTCCCTTTATGAAAACTTTCGTAGTGGGGGCGTTTGCTTTCCAGGCTTTCCGAAAGCCGATCATTTCGCGTAGTGCAAAAAATTTATGGATACTGTTTTTTTCTTTAATGTAATCGCGAGGCAAGTTTATGAAACGCGCGAAAAAAAAGTGTCCGACAAAAATTTTTGGTCGTTAAGGGTGTCCGACAATTCAAACATATCCACTTCATGAGTTAAAAAAATTTATGGATAACGAGCTGATTTTTTCAGGATTACTTAATAAAAATATGTAGAAAATAAATATCCAATTGTCCGACAAATTACATTTTCCGATTTTTCAGTCCGACGCGGGAAAATCAACGGTTTAACGAAGCCAAAAAATTTACGAATAACAATTTCTTTTTTCGATTTTTTGCTTTGAAATGAACTAGAGAACATAATGAATAAGTTGTCCGACAGTAAAACATTACCTTATGCGTAAAAAAAAGCAAAATGTTTTTTTGAATTTAGTCGTTGTACTAATGCTTGGAGTGTGTATGTTATATACACCCATTTTCAAATAACCGGCTAATTTTGTAAACATTGATAAAAGGGAATATGTAAATACAATAAGTGGCAACGAAACAATCGAACATTCCTAGAAAAAATCGCGATACCTGCGGCCCGCTGCGCTGCCAGGAATCCGCTGATCGTATGTACCTTTTCGTACAAGTCGCGATAGGCCATGCTCAAGTATGGCGACGCGACGACATGATTAATTGACAAAATCCATGGATGGATGTCCGACAGGAGTTGTTAGGAACTGTGTGTTCGCTCCTGAACCGTTGTCTTTCGGCTTGCTTGGTGTTTAATTATATTGCTTGACTTGTTTCCCATTTTAAAATCTTCGTTATTATCGTAATCGTTGTTACGTTAAGTTCTGGACTAATGCAATATTATGAGAAGAGAACAATGCAATAATTATCAGGTACAACGTACCACGCCCACAAAAAAAAATCAGAAATTAAATATTCGCCAATAATATGTTAGCATTGAGACGTTAAGTTATACCTAAATTATAACTGGCGTGTTGTATGTGATAAGTGACAGGTATCACATCCAATTACTCTAGACTAATATATTAATAATAGGTGAACTGATTCGTGAATTAAAAATGGTACATATTAAGTACTACGGTCCTGGATGTTACTACAAGTCATGAAAGGTGGCATAATTAAGTATATTTAGAGTTTAACAAATGGACTTAACTTACCTATGTTCATACTGAGCTTTAAGGAAATTAAGATGTTCTTTCTTCACTTATTAAGATTTGTTTTATGTTAACCCACTTATTTCTGAGGTATGAAAATTAAAAAAAATCACCTTTATTCAAGTTATTTATTAGGTATCATACCGTTGAATACCGTTTTACCATCCGTATGGGATTCAAACCGACAGCTTTGGATACCATGGAAACCACGCTATTATCATTCCAACTAAGAATTGTTAATTTTTTGTTTATATCGGATTTGTGATCATGCGTACCTCTTGGACTTTTTTTGAGTTCCCCTGATGACTTGAGGAGATTTTTGGGAATGCGGTTTGAGCGAACGGTTCCAGTTTCTCGAATACCTTTGGCAGGTAAATATTCAAAAAGCGGCAAGTTGGAAAAAAATTATCAAAAAAAATATGAGTTATTTTGAGGCCAACGCAACGTGTCAAAAGTTGATCTACGTAACAGAGCAGAACACCAGTGCCTGATCCAACTTCCTTATACTCTGGTGAAATATGCGTAGAAGCGCCTTGATATGGTTCAAACCAATTGATATAACCACTTGTTGAGCAACCTACCCAAAGCTTGTAGCCCCAGCGTATGGGTTTACCCCGTATAAATTGTTTGCAGCCATGGCATCCAAAATAGGGTACCATAGCCTCATCAACACTATGGGTCTCAACTTTAGGTGCATATCTTAGGAAATTTTGACTCAATAGAGTAAACAAAGGACGAACTTTAGCAAATTTATCACTAGTAATCAAATTGTCGTTATCTGCATTATGTGATCAAACCTATCTCTGGAAAGCGCCTCTGAAACAAGAATGTTTTTTTACTTCTTTATCCTGTTCCCAAAGCATTTTACGTCTCGGGATATGGTACATAACCGCTTAAAATTAAAATACCAACGAAACTTGTCATTTCTCGGACAGTATAACTGGTTTGTTATTTTTATTTTTTTTGCCGCATAATGATTCATTTCTTCAATGAGTAAGTCAAAAACGTTTTCATCAAAGAAATTAAAAAACAAGGAGACCGGTGAACTGTCATTTGCGTCTTCATTGTTGACCTGAATCAAAGTTACATGGCTCATATGGAATATGACTTTTAGTCCAATTATAAACTTTGGCAAATTTTGGAGGGGATTTTGACTTTTTTTTGAATAAGTTGAGCCAGAGGAATGTTGTCATCTTCCGAGTCCGAATCTTGGAGAGGTACCCGTATTTATGCTGAAGCCCTCAGCTGAGCAGAGGGTAAATTATCAGGGCACATCGTATCTTCCTGGCCTGAATCCTTGTCGGTTTCACAGTCGTCGTCGGGCGGTAACATGACAATGTCAGCTGAAGGATGCGGAAAATCGTCTTTCTCGAGCATTGCTAATGCTTCATGCATTGAAAAACCTATAAAAACGAAAAATAGAAGTAATTTTAGATTTTACTTTACCCATAACTTACAAAATAATATAAGTAATCAAATTTTTATTCCGTAAAGTAGCTCTTATTCCTAACGGCCCAGCCTATATAAAGGACGGCAATAAATGGCGGCTCGCTGCCAACGACTAGCATGCCTTATTGAAGTTATCAGTAAATATATTGTTATTTTGGTATATATACATGAAAATAAAGCTAACACTAATAAGTTATTGAATGTTTCTTGAGTAATATACTTACCTAGCAAACTTGATGTTATATTCGGCCATTTTTATTCACTTTTATAATTAAGTTAAACAAAAACATGCAGCGCTGCGCAAGCAATACGGCGCGGTACTGTCAAATAAGGTTGTCCCGAAACTCACTTATAGATGACGAGCTAAATTTCTCACCATTGGCGTGCGCAGATATTTTTAAAGATGCCGTTCTATTAGTAGGACGTCAGGATTATCCGGGTTAACATGTGCTCACTGGTTCCGTTTATTTAATAAATGTATTAAATGTTCTTGGTGTCTTAATTGCTAAGATAAGGAAGAAAAAAAGGGGGAAACAAGAGTTCCCAACAAGGAAAATACCAAAGAATTATTGCGGATCCAAACTAAAAGAATTTGGGAGCTACTAAATACACAACGTAATGGATGGGTCGAAATAGGTTTGTAAAAAATTGTACGATCACGTGTCTGACTGCCGACTTTCAGAAGGTAATACATATACTGGGGGTCGGTAAGTTTCAATACATATTATTAACTATTTACGCATTTCACAATCCATTTACAGTAGCTTATAAAACTTTATCACAATTAATGGACACTTGAAAAATAATGCTGTTTAAAATCGATGTTTTTTTGTCGGACTGCAGATTGGTCCCGACATATTTGTCGGACAGTTATACTACATATCGAGTACTTGTTTTACATACATGATTCTTTTTGTCCGACAGTTATTCATAAATTTTTTGACTTCTTGAAATCGACGATTTTCCCGCGTCGGACTGGAAGATCGGAAAATGTAATTTGTCGGACAATTGGATATTTATTTTCTACATATTTTTATTAAGTAATCCTGAAAAAATCAGCTCGTTATCCATAAATTTTTTTAACTCATGAAGTGGATATGTTTGAACTGTCGGACACCCTTAACGACCAAAAATTTTTGTCGGACACTTTTTTTTTCGCGCATTTCATAACCTTGGCTCGCGATTACATTAAAGAAAAAAACAGTATCCATAAATTTTTTGCACTACGCGAAATGATCGGCTTTCGGAAAGCCTGGAAAGCAAACGCCCCCACTACGAAAGTTTTCATAAAGGGAAAAGGTGGTAGACTAGCCGCAATTAAGCCACACAAAAATTTCCAAGACAGTATTCATAAATGCAACTTTATGTCGCTGGGCACTTACACTATAATGACTTCAATATTGCCTTCCAGTAATTTTTTGCATGATCCTATGCAACCTATTTAATTTCTTCTACGTCTACAAGCTTGCTTCCATACAATCTAACAAAAAATTATTTATTATTATTAGTTTTATTATGTACCTATTTAATCTAATAATAATTTACCTTTTTTTACATCCACATGCAATAAATATTTTGTACATCCGAAGGAAATGCTGGTGTTGTTAAAATTGGGGATAATTTGGATATCACCTGCCTCCTCAAATTTCCATCCGCATTGTCACCTCTGGTAATAGGGAATTTGGTTCTAAAGAACTGAAGCACACCTTAGTTTGATAATGTGCTCTCATACTGCAAAATTTTAAACTATTTTTTGTAGGGGCTAGTTTTTTCAATTAGCGATGAAGAGGCCAATAGTGTCCTGAAAATATTAATAGACGAAATGTTTGGATTTGTTGAAAATAATTTTATGATAAATTCTTTATGTTATTGAACATGTCATCTGAAAATTCCTGGATCCAATACCGTCTAAATAATCGGAATAATTTAGATAAATTTTCGAGCATTTTATTTTTCCTAATCCTGAAAACTGGCTGGTTGTATGACAACCCATTAGAGCATGAAACGCAGGTAATTTTTTTGCAAATTTTTCTTCTAGGTTGATCTCATGAACGGCCACATATCGCACCGAATTTCCTCTTCCACATTTTACCCCAAATTCTCTAGAAATATATATTTTTAATATGTACCAGAATTGCAGGTCAAATAATACATACAATGTTTAGCAGAGAGTATAATGCAACAAAATCCTAGTATCAGCTTCTTCGTGACTATAGAGGATAGTAATTTGTTGTCAATTGGTTCGCAATTTGTTTTCTTATCAAAAATATTGGTAAATCCCCCACTATAGTTGCGAACTTGAAATTCGTTTTATGAGAGTTCGTTAACTGTTTTTTTTAACTAAAAACAGAGTGGATAAATAAATTCCACTGTTTTGGATGTAAAAAGGTAACTTATTATTAGATTAAATCGGTACATAATAAAACTAATTAAATAATTTTTTATTAGATTGTATGAAAGCAAAGCTTGTAAACGTAGAAGAAATTAAATAGGTTGCATAGGATCATGCAAAAAAATACTGGAAGGCAATATTGAAGTCATTGTGTCTATTCCTGAAGAAGATACAGACACTGAAGATAAATAGATTTTATTATTATAAAGATTTTTTACATTTTCAGTTTTTCTATTCCGCATAAAAGCTAGTCTTTTTTAATAGCAGTTGCATTAAGTATATGATTTTTTTTCTACTTCTTTATTACCTAGCAGCGTATAGGAAAAATAAATTTCAGTATAATCGAAAATGTCTTCATTGACTTTATTCAATTAATAATAGCTATTATCATTATTAGTATTCTAACCCGTAATGGTGTAAAAGCACTTATTGTATTGTACAATAGGCGCGAGAGAGAGGAAGCTATGAAGAAAAGTGAGATACGAGAGTACTCGGGAAGCGCGAGATCCGACGGTCGCGGCTAGAAGAAAATTACTTTTTTACATTTAATTCTATTTTTCCATTACCATTTGCACCTATGTATTCTAAATACTTTAGGCAAACTTTTTGCATGAATAAAAATTTTTGATTTGAGCCTTCATTTCGGAGAGAATGCGAGGTGAATACAAAAATGAGTATATTTCAATCAGATTTTGCCCAGGTTCGAAGGGAGATATTTCAATTTTTTGATTTATTTTGCCGTAAGGGCCAATGTAATCTGCATATTTCAAGCAATGATAAAAAATATAATTCGTACAAAAATGTAGATGAATTTTATATGAAAACATTCATAATTTAATATCCTACACGCATATAATAATCTCGATTTTTAGGTATACTGCCCTTTTGCCCGTTATGATTTTTTATTACCTTCGGATTTTGAATTAATATAATAAAGCCTTCATTCTGTGAAAATTTCAGCTTATAACCCCGAGGTGCCCACAAAAATCATTTATAGAAGGCTTTTACTGCGTTGGGCACTCTACTAATGTGTATAAACCAACAATTCACACCCAAAGACGTCGTTGGTATAGGCGAGATCAGTTTGCTGTCGGAACAGACGTGTACCCTGTGTGTCTAGATGGACTCAGTTTGTGGCCGGAGCAGACACGTGTATCGTGTATACATGTGAGCGGTTGATCAGACATAGTTAATCGATGCTGTGCGCTGCGACAATTTGTACTCGTCGTTTGTTGGCGTTGATCTTGTTATGGGTATAAAGTAACGCAGTTCCACCTACCAGTGTTTATACCGCGTATTGAATCAAGATTGATTTTTAACGATATTTGAAATATGTTAATTTCCTGTGAACAGTATTACTGGTAGAATATTTCTATCCGTCTGATAAAAGAACTTAATCGCCATCACAAAGTTATTTCCGTGTTCGTAATATTTTGGTAGTAAACTTGTAATCCTACCACCGTTGTTGGTAACTTCTATGAATTTATTTGAAATTTGAGGACTGTGGAAAAATCATATACCTAATACAACCAAACAAATTCAGTCAATTCTGTTGTGTATTGCGAACACAAAAATATTGTACTTTTTGTTCCTAAATATATTCTTATATATGTATTACATACTCGTTTTATTGCAGGTTGTTGTACTGGTGTATTAGAAGTTCTTCCATTATCTGCTGCTTACGGCTTAGATGATCTTTACCAGAAATGTTTGCACTGGATCACTCAACATTTTTTGAGAATTTGGCCGAGCAGAGCGTTTGCTAGCTTACCAAGAGAACTTAGGGAAAAGTGTTACCAACAGCATGTTGTACATATGTCCCCAGATAAGGTATTTTTTAAAATTAGAGTCAGACAGGACGATGGTTTACCTAAAATTTCCCATCGTATCTGATATAAATAAGATAATTAAAAGGAAGCCAAGCAAGTGTTTTAATAGAAATATAAAAGGTGTTTTGATGAACGATACTTGAAACGGCATTACACAAACGCGCGAGGAGTATGATTTTGTGAGGGGAACTTAGTACCAAGACCAGGGCCAGATTTAGATTCGCGTTTCTTAGAGATCTACACAAAAAAGTTTTTTGAAAATATTTAAAGCCGCAAATCACATGATTCACCAAATGTTGTATATTTATTTATATTTTAATGAAAATTAAGATTTGAGAGACAACAACTTTTTTTACCATTAAAATGGAAACATAATATATAATGATATTAAATTACTAACATTAATCGTTATAGTTATTTGACAGGATCCAGACGTTGTTATATGTGCCGTGTCCAGACTATGCTTAACCGTACATTAAAATTATATTTATACCTACAATTCTGTTTTATGTCTCTTGAATTTGAACAATTTTTTAAATTTTCGAGTCCGAGAAGAAACAGCCGAATATTCAATTCATCTTCCATTTTTGATAAACCCGTTAGAGGTAATTTGATTTTTTTCTATCCAGGAAATCACATATACTTAAATACCCTCATTTAATAAATTTCATTCTTTAAAAATATAAAATAATTTCAAAAATAAACGGGTATCACGTATGTCGGAGACTGCGCATAGCGGTTCCAAAACGCCTAATAGCAGCAAAAAAATTAGTGCTGGCAACCGAAGACGGTTTTTCGTATAGTCGGTTAACCGGTTTCGGATTATCCGCGGTTTTTCAAAAAACCGAAACCGGTTAACCGGATACTCGGTTAACCGATTACCCGATTTCTCGTTTAACCGATTAACCGAATAACCGGTTTCTCGGTTAACCGATTAATCGATTATTCAGTTATCTAGTTACGTGGCACTGGGCCACCGGGTTCTCAAGTAATGGTAAAAAAGATAGAAAGTAAAGTAAAAACTGGGTATTTGGAATCGTAACATACCACATACCTACTGGACGGTGATTATATTTGGAAATGCTTTTAGAGGGCGATTGAAAAATAGTATCTACCTTTAATAGAATACCTTTATATTTATTTAAGTTTTAAAAAATTGTAATATTTTTTCTGCTTAGAATTTATATCGATTGTAATTTGTAATAAACAATATTTTTAATTTAATTATTACCTTGGGGTTTATTTCAATAACGACCCAAAACTGGAATAAATTTGGTTCACTAGAATTTAATGATTGTGCCCTAATCGGCAGGGAAACTGAACTAATGGAAATATGCTTAAGAACAAATTATAAATTATGATTAGCCTATGATGACTGTGTATTAACCGATTAACCGGTTATCCGATTAACCGGCTATCCGATTAACCGGTTAACCGGTTATCCGGTTACCCGGTTTTCACTATTATTCGAATACCCGGTTTTATCCGAAACCGGTTTTTAAGAAAACCGAATAACCGGTTTCAACTTTTTACGGTTTTTGCCAGCACTAAAAAAAATTAAATTAACATTAACAAAATTAAACGCAACATTTAGATTTAAAAATCTCAACATTTAGATTTGAAAACATCGTAAATGGTAACGCTTTCAATCTCGACGTCAGCAGGAACTACGCCTTTGATAATCTCACCACCAAAACATTGGCGCGAGCTTATATAGTACATAAAATCTTGCTTATTACCTGCAAAAGAAGAAATTCCCAACCTCCATTTATGATTTTCTTCTGATATTAAGCAGCTGCAAATAATACAAACATAGTTATATTTAAGCGAAATTTTCATTCCTTCTGATGGCCGGCCATTTTCCACTTCCACTGTTGCAGCCTGTTATTAGCTAAGCTAAATGTCTGTGATTAACATGTTAAAATGATTTTGTAGGTCCTAGAAACGATGGCAACCTGTGATAAAGTGCTGGCAACACTCCCAGCGATGAGGTGGGCGGAAGCCGTCAGCCAATTGGTGCTTCAATTGTCGGATGCTTGTCATTTGTACCACAGGTAATACAACTGTTAACAAATTATTTTTCATATTATTTAAGCTGACTAATCATTTCAAGGATTTTTTGGATTTGTTTTATTTGTGTCCTTATTGTAGAAGCATTACTGAGAAAAACTATTCATTTGCTTTCTTAAATATAAGCTTGTAAAAATACTAGTCGTTTATATGATTTAACAACTTTTAGTAAGTATGCTAATTCAGCTACCCCAATGATGAAACCTAAAAGAACTGGAAAATGCTCGATATTTCGAGGAAAAAATACCCCTTTGGTTCAATAATATATATTAACTATTCGAGTATATAATAAAATTGTTTCGAACTAAAGGGAAGGCAAGAAATAGCCCTGAAAAGGGGTTCTCAGTTCGAATATATAGCCACTTTCAGGATGTCAGAATTAAAACTGATACAAAGCAAGCATATGGCTTGTAATTTGTCGACATGCAGAGATACATTGTCTCCGACCCTGGATCTTTCTAGCAATTTATTTACAGCAAAAAGGATAATACAATTATTCCTGATAATTGGGGGATAATCACATGAATATTTCTGGGTCATTTGCTCAATAAACTTCAGCTTAAGTCTCATTACATACCGCAAATATTTAAAACACTCAAGGTGAAACAATCAATTGGTTTGGATAACAATATATGTCTATACTTAGATGATTTTGGACCCCTTGACTTGCTATATATCTTAAACTTATGCACTAACACTTGTGTTTTCCTGGACAAATGGACAGATGTTAGGGTTTGTCCAGTCTTCAAAAAAGGGGATAGAAAGAATATTCAAAATTACAAGCCAATAAGCATCTGTCAGTTCCAGCAAAGGTCTTTATATAGCCATGTGTCGGGAAAGCTCTTGATCCATCAGCATTTTAGAATACGCCTTGGTTGTCATGTTGTTGAGAGGGTTTAAAATAGGCTTCTGATGTTTTTACATGATAAGAAGACTGGTTTGTATGATACAACAATATCTAAGTCTGTATTACTTAATAGGTACAATATGCGAACACTATCAAATAGAAATGATAAACATAAATTGTTTTACCTATATGAATTGTTGAACTTACAGGTTAATAACTCATCTTTTTTGGCTTTAATATTAACTAATTAACCTGCCTTCTTACACTACGAGAAATCCCACCAGTTTTTACTATCAATCTAGTCCTAGAAATAACAGTCAGATGAACCTAGCTTTCTTCCAAAAGTATAGGTTTAACCAGATACAAAAGAACTGTGATATATTCGGAGTCAGTTTTAATCATTTCAAAAAAGTCTTGTGTGACACCATTACCGACTAATTAACTGTATGTCTTAGAATGATGTTGCTTTGACTAGGCCATTTTAACTTTTTTTTTTGTACATTTTGGCGGTACCTACTTGTTTTATGTAGTCTAGTTAATCTTAGTACGCAGTATTGGAAATACCTTGTAACATTATAAATAGAAGTATTTGTTTACAGGCAACACTTTGCAGCAGTATTGGCATCCTCTTCCTTTCATGCCTTAGATGCGGGACTTGGATTCGGCGTTTGTGAGGTAGAGGAACAAATGTTGGGCGCGGCCAAAAATTTAGGAGTAGATCAAGCTTGCAGGAGTTACGCTAGGTGCTGCAAAATGTTAGATTTACATTGGAGTCGACCATTCGCGGACTTATTGAATAAAATAAAAATTCAATTGGAGCAATGTCTGGTCAATCAGGCGGATAGGTTGATTCGCAGTAATGCGTGGTTAAGACTAGATACGGTTTTAAGGTAAATATATATATCGAAATAATCTTTAAGTAGCTTTTTTTTAATCGAATTGATTACCAATATTGTAGTTTAAATAGTATTAAGCGATAAAATCTGTAAACAAGGAAAAAAATTAATACCAACAAATATGTGCTGGTGTCTTTCACTAAATGTGCAGTAACACATGTTGAATATGTCGTTTCGATGTTTATTGATGCATAAGCCCTAACAAAAAAGAACACGATAATTATAATCAAATAGAATCAGCAACGTAAAAAATTCCTATCTAGTTGTAGATACCAAAATATCAGGTAATTTTAAACTTAAATATGTTATTATTAATTAAAGGTACTGTAAAATTTCTAAGACAAATTTACCAGAAATAACTTTATAAGAAGCAGATTACGCTCTATAAATAATTTGTTTAAATATGTGCTATTTCAGAACCCGCATAAAAGAGCTTACGCCTTCCGTTGAGTCTCAGAGTCGTCTACCTCGTGCAGCCCCATTGAAGAACAAAAAGCCTCCCATTACCGGGAAAAATCCAACTCATAGTCCTCTTATCTCATCATCAGATTCATCCAGAAATTCTAGCCCAGGCATCAATCAAAACAGATTACCTGGGGGAAGCCCCTCTTTGAGGCGGAGTCTGTTGTTGGCTGCCAAAGCACCTCAAGTAAGCCTTTTTTTTAATGTTTTGCGACATGGCCAAATATTTTCTCATGTCTAAAAAATCACACATATTAATTAAATTTTGATTCGAATAAATCTAGTTCAGTGTTTTCATAGCTGTATAACAAATATATGTAAACATAGGTGTAACAAATATTATATAACCGAAAATAACCCATAAACGATATATTTATTTAATAAACTGTCGTAATAATTTAGGTCCCTCCAAGCCCATCCACAAATCGCCGAAGCACGCTTACTCAACCCACTGCCGCCAGCCAAGCTAGATCCATATCAGCAGCTCCTCGACAGGTCAAAAATGTACCAGTTGTGTCCAATAGACCTCCACCAAGAACTGCGGCTAATGCAAATATAAGGTACTACTTCAAGTGTGGTGTGTGCATAATCTCAATGACAAAACTTGTCATTGGGTAATTTCGAATCCGGCAGATGTATCTCTAGTGCATATGATGAACTTGTTGAGTGATACCTGGGGGATTGCAAACAGATTGTTGGTGTACAGAACAAAATTGGAGATGTCTTTGATGTCTCGGTCGGATGCGGTATGGAATGGTGTTCCTCAGAGTTCAATTTTGTCACCTCTTTTTTTCAGAATATATACAAATGAGCTGTGCTCTGTAATTTCAAACACCATACAGTTTGCACTAGCAGAAATTAGATAGAGACCGCTTCCTCGTTTTACAAATTGATGATTGTCCATCGCTTTAGGAATGAGATGATTGTTCTGTTGAATGTAGATAACTTGATAAGTGAACTATGTATGCAGTGTGTCCAAAAAAGTATGAAACTTCTTTATTATTAGTTTCTCAGAAAATTTTATTCTTCATAAAAGTTAATGCTTGAAAAAAACAATAATTTTGACAATGCTAAATTAAGGATGTTATACAGGGTGCTTAAAAAATACAAAATTAAGGTTTAAAAAACAAAAATTTTGGAATATTGGAAAACCTGCAAAGAAAATAAAGTTCCTATTAAGGCAAAAATAAAACTCAAATATATTTAGAAGTGAAATAAAAGTCTTGTAGTCTTCCTCCACTTAATTTATTGCGCAATTTAGCTCAGGTAGCTCGACATGTTTCGAACACATAAATGTTCATCATCAGGAGAGCAGAGCTCGGGTCCGAAGACCACAGTAAGAAAGGGAAAAAATTCAACCCTTAGGAGAAAAGTATCATCTTATCATCTAGAATTAAGTGTAGGAGGAAGAAAAGAAGAAAATTCGCTAAAATACATGTTACAGTTAACACCTAAATTTAAACTTAAAAGATATTGTGCCACATAGGGCTTAAGTTTAAATTTAGGTTTTAACTGTAACATGTATTTTAGCGAATTTTCTTCTTTTCTTCCTCCTACACTTAATTCTAGATGATAACATGATACTTTTCTCCTAAGGGTTGAATTTTTCCCCTTCTTACTGTGTTCTTCGGACCCGAGCTCTGCTCTCCTGATGATGAACATTTATGATGTCGAACTACCTGAGCTAAATTGCGCAATAAATTATGTGGAGGAAGACTACAAGACTTTTATTTCACTTCTACATTTTAACTCCACTGCGAGATTGGGGACTACTTCTTCAACTCAAATATATATTTTTTCAAAAGTGCACCATGGAGAAAATTCATGACAATTATTGAAAAAATGTCAAAAAACACTTTCTTAATTTTGTCCTTAATTTTTTCGGCAACAATGCAATTTTGGAAAAAATGGTATTTGACTTTTATTTTTATCTTAATAGGAACTTTATTTTTTCTGCAGAAGGTTTTCTGATATTCCAAAATTTTCGTTTTTTTAACCTTAATTTTTGTATTTTTTAAGTACCCTGTGCAATGTCTCAATTCAACAACATTCTTTAACTCACCACTGACAAGGGGTTCTTTTACTTACTTTTAGGTAACACTGATGCTGGCTACGGCCGAAAGCGCTCTGTTACGCTCTTCATGATTCCTTTTGGATTAAAATTTGCATGATATACAAGGTGTTTCATTGCTATAATTAAGAAGTTTCCCATATGTTGTATACTTTTTGGACACACTGTATAGAGGTGAGGAAGTGTTAAGATGATTGTTAAATAAATCCTTGCAGCTGGGCTTATGTGATTCATGCATCTGAGGAACTTTTTCGGTGCTTCTGGATGTGAGCAAACGTCCCCAAGCATATTATGTTATATTATAAATTCGATTGGAAGTACAATATTTTTAAGTCGTCCCTGATTACAGTATCTCTAAATGTTCATCAGGTGACAGGAACTGCTTCATTTGGGCCCATCGAACCCCTGCGTAGTACCCTTTCTAGTTTGCTATTTAGTACTACCTTCAGGGAACATAAATCGAGTGGTGTTTTTTGTCAAAAATCTCAAATGTAGGTAGGTTTTATTTACATTAATAGTTAGGTGATTGCGTTCTGTAGGATCTTGCAGATGTTTAATGGTTAGATTTGTGTCATATGCTCATAAGATGACTGACGAATATTAGAAATATCGTCAGTGATAGTACGGATTCTCGTAGACCGCAGGTTTTAACCAGAAATATTGAGGATTTCTTTGTTTCCGAGTTCTGTTCACTAAGAACGATATTACCTTAGCAAAGACATTGGCGTACTCCAGTGGTGAATATTTGGAAGGAAAAGCCAAATTGGCTTTTATGAACTCTACCTCTGGCAAACTCTATTTTTTTAAACCCCATAACCAAAAGTGAGTTAATTAACCATATATCAACTTTAAAAAATGGCAGTTCTCCGGGCTATGATGGTATAAAGGCTAACATCATAAAACAGACTCATTTAGAAATTATTGACCCCCTTTTATACATATTTAACCTAATCTTTGAAACTGGAAATATACAATGTGAATTTAAAACTTCAATTATAACACCCATTCACAAATCAGGCTCCAAAACTGAAATAATTAATTATCGACCCATTAGCCTTATTAGTAACTTTGGAAAGCTTCTTGAAAAATGTATAAAGGTCAGATTAGTCAACTTTCTAAAATTAAATAAAATCTTATCTCCAAACCAGTTTGGATTTCTTGAGGGGTGCAGTACCATGGACGCCATGCACAGATTAATGACAGAATTGTCAATAATTTGAATTCAAATAAAAAATGTTGGCTGTGTTTCTTGATTTGGCAAAAGCATTTGACACAGCACCTCACAACGGAATTCTTGAAGTACTTGGGAATTGTGGAATGAGGGGAAAGGCTTTGTGCTTGCTTGAGAGTTATTTGTCAGAACGAACTCAACGGGTCAAAATAAATGATGTTTTAAGTGAAGGGCAAACTATAAAGATTGGAGTTCCACAGGGAAGGGTTTTGAGACCAGTGCTTTTTATAACATATATAAATTCTCTATTAAAATTACAAGTTAATGGGATAACCATTTCATATGCAGATTGACACCAGCCTTGTAATCTCGGGAGATAGATGGGAAAGTGTTAAATGTAAAACTACTAACACTATGATAAAAATAAGAAACTGGCTTCAAACTTTTAAATTAACGCTAAACCTGAAAAAGACACACTACATAGCTTTTTCCCTTACTAGGGCAAATAGACCACAATATGGTAACATTATTGTTGATGATCATTGTATTGAAGATACTTCATCTACAAAATACCTTGGAATTGTGATGGCAACCCCATATTGACTATGTCTCTAACAGAGTTTGCAAACTTGTTCATAAGTTTTACTTATTGAGAGAATTCTTGAATAAAAAAACTCTTATTATAATTTATAAAGCCTTTGTAGAAACAATTATAAGATATGGGATTTTGGTGTGGGGTGGACTTTATAATAACAGCCTCTATAAATTAAATATATTGCCAAAAATATATTCTTAAAATTATTTATAAAAGAATCGATTATACCCTTCACAACAGCTTTTTAATGAAGAGATTTTTAGCATCAGATCAATCTACATGTTGACAATTTGCTCATATTGCCCAACTTGAAACTTTTGGTTAACCACACTTATGAAACAAGAACTAGAATCAATAGACATATTAAATTACCAATAAGTAACAATAATCTTAATCTCAGATATATGAATTATTTTGGCCCTAAACTGTACAATCTACTACCCGGTGAAGTAAGAAATTGCAGAAAAATAAAAACATTTAAAAAGCAAAGCAAAAAAATAATTTTTGAAAATCGACATCAGTTTGAAGGGTTTTTTTGGCTAGTTTTGTTTGGATGGGGAATTGCCTTATTTCCTTTTTGTTTGTGTGTGTGAGAGTTTTTATAGGATTAAGATTAGTGAGTTAACTCAGAATGTTGTTGTTTGTTTTTTTTTTTGAATTTTGTGAATGTAAACAGAGTACTTATAAATATTAGTAATTACATGCATAAGCAACACTGCACATACAGATGTTTACATCTAGATGCAATATAAAAATGTTTGCGACTATTTTATATACATACACGTTTGGCAAGAAATCTTTATCCATAGGATTTTAATGCGATAACAGAGTACGTTAGATACGAGACCTAAAGTTAAAAAGAGACACAACGTATGCCATTCCTTTCGCAGCTTTCCCCTTCCAGCAAGGCGTGGTCACTCGGCGTTCGCTGTCGGCGACCGTCCGCCGTCCGATTCGAGATTCGAGTTTAGCGATTAGTGTTTAGTTACTTACTTAGTTTAGTAAGGGACACGTCGCTGTGGACAGATTATTTCTGGCATTCTTCATTTTTACGATTTTTACGAAATTTTCTTTGTTTCTTAGTTACTTTTAATCACTGTTCTATCCGAAAATACAACAGTGATTTAAAAATTATTGATTAAAAAAGGCTGTGCGGAAATGATGCAAAATAAAATAACCTGTTTGACCTGTTTCTATGCGCTTACAGACAGTGTTGCCAGGTGATTGTCAGATCTCAACAGATTCTGCGAAATGAAAAGTTGTCAGATTTCACCAGATATTATCAGCAGTTGTTTTTTTTAACAAATTGGTTACAAAAAAATTAATAATTAATAATTTCCACCCAAATCTGATTAAAAACTTAATTCAAAAAGAAAAATAAAATATGAATGGTTCTATGTATTCAATGGAACGAAAACAAAAAATTTAAACTGAATACGATATTTTTACAACTACTTCATCAATTACTATAAATGAATGCAGAACGTTTAACCAAAAGCTTATCTGGAATATTGTAACAAAAGCAATGTTGGTTAATTTCGTTTGTTTGCCTGAATGCAGTCCAAACTTGTATCAATGTTACTATTTTGCAACAACACTCTCTATCTAACAAATAACACAGTACAATTTAAAAAACCAGTAGAACAAAGCGTCATACGCAATGAGCAAACAATGGGTCTTCTTAAATTGCAAAAGTCCTAAATGACGAATAATATGTCGAAATTAATAGGTAGGGGAAGGAAATAATTCAAGAGCAAGACTCAACGCAAGCAAAGCGGAAATATGATGCTCATTTCGCAGCAGCCCACTGTTGTCGTTCTAATATTTCACTTCACACGTGCCCGTCCGCTCGCTTCGCTCGCTCCGGGGGCGCAACCAAACAAAACTAACCCAATCTAACCCAAGGCAATGCAATGCAAATGAAGAAAAAATAACTTTGAAAAATATATGAAATAGCGCGTACGCATGCGTGAAGGCTGGAAATTGCGGTAGGTAGACGCGAAATATTTTTATATTTTAGGGTAACGCAATTTTCGGGGAAGTTCCGAACTCTAAAAAATGCCAGCTGGCGTAGCAGTGATGCCGTTATAGTATAAATTTACCAAAATACGTACAATACAATAGAGGTTTTTATTTTACTGCAACCCACATGGAAAAAAATGTAAATTGTACAATATTCCATACATCACCAGATTTGACCTATAAAATAAACAATTTTCACCAATCAACAAAACCTCAAAATCACCAGATCTGATGAATTTTTACCAAGTTTGGCAACGCCGTAATACGGAAGGTTCGTCGATCTGCCTCGGTGGTCTTCGTGGCCAACGAAGGTCGTCCTATGCGAGAGCGTCCGTGCGTTTGTTGCTGAATGGAAGGGGAGTAGGGGAAACCAGGGGAATTCCGTCTCTTTCTCTTTTTAACTTTTGGTATCGTATTTAACGTACTCTGTTATCGCATTAAAATCGTATGGATAAAGATTTCTTGCCAAACGTGTATAGGATTAGTACTATCTATTTTTTTTTGTAAAAACCAAGAAGTTTCTTCTGGAAATAAATAATGATCGTACAGACTCTCACGACTTTCAGGACGCATTTGCCATAAATATATATTGTGGCATTTATGCCATAATATATTATGGAAATATTTGCATAGGTCTATTAATCTAAAATTCTCAAATGAGCCGTTCCAAATTTTGATCCATTTTTTCATAAAGTGTTAGAATTCCTAATATTATTCAGCCTCATTTTGAAGTGATAACATTGATACCCATTCCGAAATGAATACAGGTACCTGTGATACCCGAAGTATCGAAACTTTCGAGCCCCGCGTTGGGCGCCATTTTCTTAAAAAGTTTTTTGTTATGAGCGTGCAGCAGGGAGATCTTGTGTTGGAGGCAGAGTTCTTCCCTGCAAATATAGCTCCAAATTACTCAAAACAGCAAAATAAGATGTAAGTTAATTACATGAAACCTACCATTAAGAATTCCATGATGCAGTTTTTGTGAGACATAAATAAACTAAATACGCACTCATCTGCATAAACAGTCGTGATGCTCTAATATCAGTTGATCACTAACAGGTTCCTACTTGCCAATAAAGTAAAAAGTAGTTTTCCAGCGACAACTCTTTGATATGTACTTAATTCAGTGCGACGTGACGCAAAAAAAAAACTGATTAAGAAAGTCATCGCAAAATCAAACTACTATTGAATAATGTGTCCGCTGCAGCAAAGTAAATATTTTCTTCATAAGCAGTCATGTTCAGGTTTTTCCAAATAATTTCGAATGTTCTGTGAAAACTGCTTGAAAATAATTTTCTTTTTCTTTCATTAACTTGCCGTCACATCATGTTTAATTTAGTAACCATATTTAAAAGTATGCCTGTTAAAGTTGAGGTTTCTCAACCGTCATAAAACAGCACTACCTTTGAGTGCATCTCCACTAAGTGATGCGAATCTGTATTTATGTAATCTGCACCTTCTATCATTCCGGAGCTAAAAATTCGTGTACTTGAATTTCCAGCTTACTCGCATTGCAAAATGTTTTCCAAATCAACAAATTCCTCCGTTTCAATAATATTAGTGCTATCTGTCAATACATATTTTGAAACTTTTACTTTTAATAATTAGTACTATTCTTGGCGGGAAAAAACTAGCTATGGAACTGCATAAAAGGTGCTAGTTTTGTATGTTGAATTGCCATCAACCAAACATTTCTTATTTCTAGACCTTCATCAAGTGGTAGTATTCGATCGGCATCATCAACAACCAGTAGCAATGCAAGACCAAATTCATCACATGGATCCATGAGCAGCAGTTTTACAAGTCAAAGGACTGCTTCTAGTTCTAAGAGAGGATCTACCGTTGTATCAAGAAATCCTAGTTTAGGCAAAAAGGACGCTCCAAATACATTAACAAATAGGCGAGTATTTGAAATAAAATATTTACTGGCTATTTGTCCCTAAGGCATGTATACGATGTGAGAAGCATTTCTTTCTTGGTGTAGTCACAATTTTGTATCTGCACAAACATTTTTTATATAAACTTAAAAGAGTTGAACAGAATATCGATGGGTAGTGCATATAGCAAAGCAGCTAAAAGCCATTAAAACCATGTAATTGTCAAAACCGGATTTGTTTCTTGTAAGCATGGGATTTCTAAACTCGAAAAAGGTACAAAAATCTTTTAAAAATTCCTATCTTTCAGAATTTCATACTTTTACGCCCAGAACTGCCACAAGTACTCATGATTAATTTTTTTAAGTATGCCTAAAAATACCTTAAAGTACCTTTAAATAAAATACTTGAATGGTTGAGTCTTTAGTCAGAGCTCCGGTTCCGATTTTTAATATTTATTTTGTCTACACTGAATTTTTCGTCTTGACGGTTGTGTGGATCTTATGCATTAGTTGTCTACTAATATGTACAAAAAAAGCGATACTCCATTTCCATAGATACACCTTGATGTTTCTGTCTATTATTGAATATTCTACCTTGGCTATTAGTAATCCAAAAATTGTGCTCAGGAACTTTTTTAAATGATCAATAACCAAGATGAATATCGATTAATAGACGAGAGACACCAAGGAGACCTATGAAAATGATAATAATAATAATAATAATAATAATAATAATAATAAATTATTTATTTGCCAAAATTTACATATTTTTATCTATTAGAAATAAAAAAACATACAACAGGTAAAAAGAAGGTTAAAGGCAATTCAAAAAAGATACGAGTAAAACCCCCTAATAGAAAGAAAAAAAAAACTATACAATTTACGTCCACTTAAATAACTATTTTACAATCCTATATTTATAATAATATTCAAATCAGAAAACCACATATAGTATAAAGAAATATACCCAAATACAGGCACGCAGTGTCTCATGAATGCACAGCCCGCCGTATAAAATCTATTGTAGTAAATATTTTTTTACAAATACTTAAATCCGCTCATTGATAAGTTTTTAAAGACTATTGGAATTTCGTTGTAAAGTAAATAAATATAAGAAAATGACCTTTGATAAAATGTTGTGGTATGCATTGGCGGAGATTCAATGAATGAACATCAGTTCTGTAGCGGATTTTATTTGTTAAATATGAGGGACGGTTGAAGATTATTATTGAATGAAATAAACAAGCAGCATGAAATTTTCTACGATCTTCCATGCAAAGCCATTTAGTTTCAGCCAGTTTATAACTGACTGGATCGCGGCGACGAATACCGTAAATAAATCGTAGACGTGAAGACGTGACTTTTGAACCCGCTGAATCCGGTCTTTATCGATTTTGTCCAGACATGGTCCATAAACTACATCTGCAAAGTTAAAATGACTTAAAACCAGAGCATGACTTAGGTTAATTTTTTGTGATGTAGAAAGTAGGTGCCTATGCAGGAACAGTCTTTTCAGGTTTGCATAAGCAGACTGGATGCATTTATTTATGTGCTGCTTAAATCTGAGACCCCAATCAATGTATAGTCCCAAGTTGCGAGAACAATCAGAGTAAAGCAGATGTTCCGAAGAAGCCTTTAAAATTATATTTTGCTGCAATACATTGCGATTTTTTCAAAAAATCAAATAGTTGGATTTTGATGCATTTATCTGTAAATTGTGGTTTTCAGAAAAATGTATCAGACGATCCTGATCCCTATTAATTTTCTGAGTAGCACTATCTTTATCTCCAGGGAAAAATTACAGATATAGCTGTGTGTCATCTGCATAAAAATGGGCGTTACAATCTTTAAGTCAACCAGTAAGATTACAAGTGTAAATACAAAATAAAATAGACCCCAATATAGAACCCTGTGGTACACCACACAATTGATTACCCTTGAATGACACACCTTTACTAGTTTCAACGTATTGTTTTCTATTTGTTAAATAATTAGTAATTAGAGCAATTGCATCTGAGTCAAAACCTACATAGCTCAGAATGGCACAAAGCAACTCATGATTTATTCGATCAAAGGCTTTACTATAATCTAAAAGTACTAAAGCAGTGGCTTTGCCCCGATCTGTAGCTTCAATAATATCGTCCGTAATGTTTAAGAGTAAGGCTGTACAACTAAATCCCGATCTAAACCCTGACTGATATGATGGTAAAATAATATGCGTGTCAAGATATTCTCTGATTTGCTCATTTATTATTTTTTCCATTAATTTGGACAAAACTGGCAAAATACTTATCGGTCTTAAATCATTATAATCCTGAATGTTTTGTTTTTTTTTTTAATTGGATATATTTTAGAAATCTTCCAAGCGTCTGGAAAACATTTCTCTAGTATACAAGAATTTATAATATTAGTTACAAAAGGTAAAATTGTATCTACACACAATATCAACATATCTAGATTTATTTGGTCTGCCCCGGTAGCAAGAGACTTTATTTCAAACATACTCATAATCATATTTATTATTTCAAAATTTATACATTAATAAATCACTAATCCTAGGTTAAGTATGCCAGAGTAGCTACTAGCTAGACTATTTGAACTGTTGTTTCGCCTGGTGCTGTTGCTGCAGCAGCGTGGCCAACAGTTTGGCACCCGTAGGGGGTTGATCTTATTACTTACTTAAATCTAGAGTTCGTGGTACTGCTGTCTGTTCGAACATTACTTGGGTAGCCCCGTCAATGCCGTTACCACTTGTGAATTAGCGAAAGCTAGGATAGAAGTTGTGTTTTATTTAGTAATTTATGTTAGTACCCGGTAGGAATGCAGGGAAAAATTAAAGAAAAACCCTGCTCTATGAGAGCAGGAGTTCATAAGTTAAAATGACAACACACTGTACTTCAAACATACTCGCTCTCACAATATCAGTGTTTACCGTGCTAAAATTAAATTTTGTAGGTGTCTTAGTTTTTTGCATATATTTATAAAAATTAAGAAGCCCCAAATCTATAATGTTGTTATGTGACGAAGCTTGTATAAAATGGATATTTATATCGTTAGGAATATTTAACAGTTCAGGTATGGTATATCATTGCTTCGGCTGAACACGGACAAAACAAAACTTGTCTGCTTTAGCAAACAACAAAATATAACCAATTCCCTTTATGTGCGTTTGAATGGCAGGTCAGTTCCAGTTGTGGAGGGTGTGAATTTTTTGGGTGTTCATCTTGACCCAACCCTCAGTTGGAATATACACCTTCAAAAGTTACAATCCAAACTAAATAGTAATTGTTGCTTTAATTCGTAGGCTCAGAGAAATTTTATCAATAAATTTAATACGACAGTTTTACTATGCCAGTGTAAAATCTATTATTAATTATAGCATCTTGTTTTGGGGAAAGTCACAGTGCGCACTCTATGTTTTTAAAGCACAAAAGCGTATTGTCCGCTGCATCCTTAGGTTGCATCCTAGAGAATCTTACAGAATCTCGATTGAGGTTCATGACTGTGCCTTCATTGTATTTTTGTCTCTTGTCATGTTTGTGAAGAGATTCCCAGAAGCCTTTCAACAAAACCATGGTAATTATTCAGATAATATGTCGGTTGTTACCAGGAGTAGGGACCACCTTAGCATACCCACTCACTCATCAGCATTTTTCAACAGGGGTCCCCATTACATGTGTGTCAAGGCCTTTAATTTATTGCCCCATCGGCTAAGGGCAATAGAAGATCTAGAAAAATTTAAGAAGACTACAGTTTTTTTTATTGGAAAAGTGCCTGTACTCGTTTAACTTTGAAACTGAACTCTAGTCAAAGCTATATGTACTTTCATTTTAACTATGGCCTACAATTACAATTACAAAGTATTTATATTTTAATGTAAATTATAAGGATAGTCCCAACTATTTGTGTGGTGATATTATGTGAAACGTTTTCATTCTGTTGATTGTTTTGAGTAGTGTACTTTTAAGTATTTTTGTTTTGTTTTTAAGCAGCGCAACTTGCCTTGTTTTTAAAACACTTATAACTCTATAATTGGGACTCTATCAGTCATATCATTTACAGTTGGTGACGTTGCTGTGTCTGAGTGAGATTTTGCTGGCAATAAAGAAATTTATTTATTTATCTTTTATCATTATAATAAATATTCAAACTTCTTAGTCTCTGCCAAAAAATCTTTTTATTTATTAAACTCAATGTTAGAGTCTGTCCAAGATATTGTTTTTTCTCCTGACGTATCGCAATACTAGTCTGATTTTTTATTTATTTATAATAGGTCCAATTTATATCATTCTTTGTTTTTTGATATTTTTATAGGCTTTATCTTTTAAACGTATCATTTTTTGAATAGTATATGTTAACCAAGGTGTTTTTTTTTATTTAATTTAAGCTATTCTATTGGAGCTAACACATCAAAAATATTTATTAAATCTTAGACTATATAATATAAACAGACTCCGCGTTTCATTCATAATTATGCTGCCGCGCTGGCCCCAACAGTGTCTACCCTTCTAACCCCCCAAATAAAACAAAACATGAACAAATGAATAAAACTAAAGAAGTGGGGATGGCTTCTGCGGGCGACAAGCACCTCCCACTGTAACTCGCGGCCGGCGATTCGCCGATGCGCGCGGCCACGTGCTTGGCCGCTAGGAATTCGCCCGCAGACCCGTTTTAATGATGGGGCCAGTGGAATAGCAAAACAACTACCTCTTTTTCAACTATATATTTTAAGTATTAAATAACTATTGAGAGCCGCAACCTTATCATCAACTGTTTGTAGATAAACTATATTTTGAAATGGTGTTGCTTGTAAAAAAATCAGATAGGAATTCTTTATTAATAATTTTAATATTTCTTGTCTGAAAAGTAATATTTTCCTTAATTTTTTTATTTGTAAAATTGCAATACGTCAAAAAATGATCAGAAATTCCCATATCTTTAACACCTGCCTCGAAATTAGTCTCCTCAATTGGTATTATAATTATATCTAATAGGGCGATTGATGTTTTGGTAACCCTTGTTGGTTGCCTAATAACTTGCTGTAAATTTAGAGATTCTATATAATCATAAAAAGCAGAAATATTTTGATCACCCAAATTCAACAGATTCAAATTAATATCGCTCCCCACAAACTATTTCAAATGGCTGAAAATCAGTTAATCTATTTTCTATTGTTTGCAAAAAATCTCCAAATTACACCAACCATATATGTTTTATGTAAATGTTTTAGCTGAATCCACAATTCTTCACATATTTCATTTTGTGTAAAAAAAGAATTATAAAATTGAGAAATATCTCTGACATAAAGAACCAATAAATGCTGGTCTGTCTCCTCGAACAATATTATACCCGGGTATATGTACTTATGAATTTAAGATATGCGTCTTTAATCAAGTTTCAGAAATTCCTACAATGTCATACTCACCCTGAGTCATAGTATCTTTCACTTCCGCGAAGTGCGGCACAAGAGACCTCGCATTCAAAAAATACATACGTAAACCTGACATACTACCAAACACAATACTTATAGAGTAAATAACAAAATGGCCTACAAATTATAGATAGAACTATAAAATTAAAATATTTAAATGTATTCAATTCAAAAGCAAATAAAAGTCTAGGTTTTCTTTCCCTAATGAAATATCACAAAAATACTTGAAATGGTAAGCGTGAAAAAAAGTTTTAAATATAAATATGAATAACAAGAAAAAAAACTATATTTTTGTGGTTTCGGCTTATTGGTTAACATCATCTTCACTTTTAATAAGTACTTTTTTATTGTCTATGTTTGCAAAAATTCTGCCTCCCATGGTCCGCACTGTCTTTTCCTTTGCCAGAAGCACCAGCTCATACCTTGACTTTGTCAGTTCTTCTACTATAACCGTCTTACTTCCCTTAAATTTCTTTTTTTGATTAAAAATAACATAACGATCCGCGCATCTTTTAAAGTGTACCAATAGGGCCCCATTTTTATTATTATGAGGCGATCCGATTCTTTGACAAAATAAAGGTGTTATATCCTTAACGGCAAGCTTTGTTTCAAACATATTTGTAACCTGAACATGAAGTCCTTCTTTGTCTGTTAGGTTTCCTGGTAATCCATAGACTCTTAATTGATTTTGCTTAGTTCGCTGTTCTAGATCATCCATCCTCAATTTATATTGCTCGTTCTCTTTCTCCAGAAGAACGACACGCGTTTCCAAATTATTTACCTTCGCCGATACCTGCTGTAAAGTATCGTTAATTTTCTGCGATACTCTTTCTGAGATACTATTTATTAAGGAATTTAGAAATAAAATCTGAAATAGTACTTTTTACGATGTCTCGTACAATATCGTTTGTTAAGGTTTTGAGCTTGGTTTTTGTCTCTCTGTGAATACCATTGTACTGTACTGCAATGTATAAAATACTAAATATTACTGATTGTATTGTAGAGTTTAGTAATGGAGAGGTTAGGCCAGATATTTTTGCTTTATGCTTCTAACGGTCTGTGTTTCAGAGTATATCTCAGATCTTGCAGTTTGGGTTAGTAGGAACGGAAATGTGTAACGGCCCAAAATTAATTAATAACTACCATACTGTAGTAATTATTAAAGTGTTATTTTGTTATTGCAGAAGGTCTGATAGTCGAAGCAGTTCACCCTTGAAAACTGATGCTAGGACTAGTTCGCCCAGAAAGTTGGATAGCAGAGTAACGTCTCCAATAAAAGCATACATTCGAAGCCCTTCTCCGTTAAAGGCTGAAGTCAAGCCTCAGTCGCCGAGAAAAGTAAAAAATAGTGAAGGTAAATATTTAAAGCTTGTCGTATATGTAGATTATTTTGCCGTATAGGATGCTTGCGACCAGTGGTCGGGGCCTAAATTGTTTAGAAGTAAACGTTATACGGTTTCTGGCATCCAATTATATTATATTAATAGCGTCACTATTGCATTCATAAAGAGCCAATATTTTTCCTATGTATTCAAATGATTCTAAAATGGGTACATTCAAATAGAAACTGTTAAATTCCCAAGGAAATTCTGTTGGAAGGAAATCCGAACTAGAATCCTATACTTACATGCCTAGTAGAAGAAATACCTGAAAAGTAGTATAATACGGAAGTCATATTATTAATCAAGAAAGGTTGTACCTCAAATATTGAAAAGAATAGACTAAAGTCTTAATAAACCGCCTGTCGACGACATTATATTTCTACCTGCCCATTGGCCAGGGCTAGATGTAGAAAGAGTTTTAGTACTGTAGACGACCACCGAATATAACACCTGTATATCTGGTCTATATCTGGCCTAAGATGTTGGAAATGCTTCAAGAAGTAAACTAATATTCTAAAGAAGTGTGTCTAAAAATAAACCTCGACGAAACAAAGATTATACGCTCAAAAGAAGTAAACTTGTCCATAGATAACCAAGTCTTCGAAACGACACATTATATTTACCTCAGGCATGTGTTTGGAATTCATAAAGAAATCCAGACCATAGAAATTAGGAAAATTATTAGTCTGGAACTGTCTTGATAAGTTAAGTTAGCTGACAGGGAATAAATATGTTTAATTTTTTGGAAGGCCAGAAGTGGGCTTCAGTAGGGGTTGTCATTTCATGTTTGCAAGTTTTTGCAAGTTTTCATATGAAAAACATCCAAAAATAAAAACCTTGTATGGTTGAGATAGAATTTCTACGACTATCGAAATAATTAATTATATGCGAATAGCCCTTGTCATGCTTTACAGATGCAAATTGGAGAACCCACAAAAGTCTATGATAAATGCAAAATTCAAACCGCAAAGTGAGATCCTCTTAGGAAATAGTAAACACAACGTGTGATATCAGAAAAAAATCTGGGAAATTAGGGAGTGTCTGTGCTCATGATTTTAATACATTCTTTACAGACATTATTGAGAAATTGTTGAAGATACCAAATTTAAAATTTCTCTTTCTCGGAAGTAAGATTTAATAACGTTAGTGATGCTATCAACAGTATAAAAATACAGGCAATCTAAAGACACTTGTTTATGATAAAATTTAGTTTTATCCCTAACAAAACCTTATAATCAAAGCATACAACTTGGCTATGGTCCTGCCTGTTTTAAGGTGTCAAGAAAGGCTGTAAGGATGATCCAGGAATCAAATTTCCTGATGCCCATCTTTGGAACATTTTTAGGAGTCCTGCTTAAAGTTTAAATTTGCGCGTTCTCTGAGGATAAAGAAATATTTATAGAATGTCAGTACACCTTTAGGGCAAATAAATCCACAATCCTGGCGCTTCTAGACTTGTTGGCCTGCCTTTTTTGATATTTTTGAGGATGGTCAGTCAGGAAGAGACTTTTTGCTACTTATCAAAAGTGCGATTGTGTCGATCATATCCTAAAAAACTTGAAATATTATGGATTTGATGAGAGTGGATGTAGGTATATTAAAAGATTATTTAGCACAGAGGCAATGACAAAGTATTGGAACCTCTTCTGTTCTTAATATATGTAAATGATATACAAACTGCTTCACTTGATCTTGCTTTATGGTTATTTGGGATAGTGCAGATGACGCAACTCTCATCAAACCAGGATATATGCTTGAGGATTTTTCATTAGCGCTCTTCAGCCTATCTACAGTCATTCTAAATTGAGATAAAATGGGATTTTCTTTTTAAACATCCATAAAATCGTCCAATACTTGCACTTTTTGTATTAAAATATCTTAGAACCCTGCTTGCTGAAATGGATAGCCAATGTTATTTGATCAAAAAGAGGTATTTTGAAGTTGTCTTTATTGTTTTTTTTTTATCACGTTTCAACTGGTAAGTATCTCCAGTTGACTTCAGGTAAATACTACTATAGTTATTTATACCACTCGAGTGCAGTAAGAATCATAGTTTAAGAGCCAGTGGCCGGCAGACTATAAGTATTTTACCAAAGTCATAATTTGGTTCAGTCACTCTCTCTTACCTACTATACATGAGATCGGGACTAACTAAGCTCGACGGCGGTTGGTATGGAGTCATTAAGGTGTGACAGGTGTAAAAATCAGACCAACTTCGAAAGTATATCTGCAAAGCTGCCATTTGGATATTTTAATATATACTATTATTATTAATGAAAAATAACAATGGCAGATGATTATAACGGTTGTGAGGTCATGGCAGACACTTCTGAAAATGTAAAAAAAATAAATTTTAAAAGTTTTTTAATAAATCTGAAATTTTAATATGTTATTTATAATAGAATTATAAACCTATATTTATTGAGGCAGACGTTTTTCCGGTTATGACATCCCGGCAGACAGCGAAACCTTACCTACAGCTCGAGCATACGTCTGTATAGTACTCACACTTTACTTTATTAATCTGCATACAATTGAATATACTACTATGCATATAGAAGCTGATATAATTATAGGAGCAAACATATTTAATGGGAAGAATGGGCACATTTATAAACAATAATAAATATCAAAGTATAAAGATAATAATTGAAAATTTTAATTTGTGTTTTCCATTCGTTTAAGGCAAAATATAAATTTAATAAATCAAAATAATAATAATTATTGTTGACCCAATTTAAAAGTAATATTTTCATATTTATATCGTTTTTGTTTTATCCTTCAATATCATCTTCGCAATCACTTTCATCTTCGGAATCATTTTCATCTTCATGGGATTGGTTTTCATTATCTACTGAATCGGTTTCTGTAAAATAGAATTGAAATTTTTAAATTGAGCCATGCATATTTAAAGTTGAATTTACATCATTAATTACCTGAACGATCATCCAGCAAATCACTGACAAAACATGGAAGTTGATAATTTTTATCTTTGGAATAATTTTCATCTTCTTGGAATTGAATTTCATCATGTCATGTACTGAATCGGTTTCTGTAAAAATATAATTCAAATTTCTAAATTACCTGAACGATCCTCGAGCAAATTGCTGACAAAACATGGAAGTTGATCTTCTTCGAACCATTTAATAACAAATAAATTTTCTTGCTCTATGCAACCTTGTTCCAGCGGACTTAACGTAGTGGGAATTTTCTGAAAAGCATTTTTCCAAATGCTGGAAATGTAATATGCCCTTAAAAATTGCTGGTACAGTTCACTCTTACACGGTGGTACAGAACTTACGTCGAAATTGCGTACTTTTTTATGAAAAGAATTTACATCTGTAGCGTTGTAGCTAGTAGCTACAACAAAAAGCTGGAACACCTGCCATCATCCACGTCCTTAGATTTTTTTGCATTGTACATTTGGCAGAGAAAGTTTTGAATAATGTTGAACAGTTCGTTTAACGTTAAATTAACGTCACCTAGAGCTGCAAAAGCTTGTTGAAATTCAATTCAATTTGAAATACAATGCTTTCACTGGGTGTGATTTCAATCATGCTTTTTTTAACAAGGGAAAAAAGACCTCTCACTTTATTAAAAAAAAAATGAATTTCAACAAGCTTTTGCAGCTCTAGATGACGTTAATTTAACAGACGATCTGTTACACGAACTGTTCAACATTATTCAAAAGTTTACTTGCCAAATGTACAATGCAAAAAAAACTAAGGACGTGGATCATGGCAAGTTCCAGCTTTTTGCCAGTAGCTACAAAGCTACAGATGTAAATGAAAACTTTCATAAAAAAGTACGCAACTTCGACGCAAGTTCTGTATCGCCGTGTAAGAGTGAACTATACATACATACATTGTTACATAATAATTTAGCACGAATATGTAACAGATAGAAGTCAAATAAAGTCAATGATTCCACCCTTAATACCATGCGACTAATTTCTTATTTCGGCGTAAGTATACCTTAAAAGAATTGTTGGTTGCCTACGGACGCGTTAAATATAATGCACTTTGTAACGTTTAATGTAAAGGTTATTCTTGGAACGTTGCCAGATGTTTAATTGGCAAAGTGTTCGCCCTGTAATTTTTACGTGGTTGCGATTTAGGCCAACAGGAAAATACATAATTAATTGATGTGCTATCGTGAGTTTTGATTAAACGACTGTTTTTCGCTTTCGCGTTAAAATTACGCAGTCAAGATATGTTATTAAATGCGTATGTTCCCTAACTTGGCAACGTTGCTCGAACTACTTTGCTTGCTGCTTGATTTTAGCAAGGAAAAAAAACCGACTGGAGCTAAAGGTACATTTATGATCGAATCGACTAAATGCGTTAATTGTAAATGACGCCGGCCGGAACGAGATAGTTGCTGGTTGTCTGGTCATTGTCGATGATGGATTTATCGTTGGATTTCTTTGTTCTGCCAGCAATGTGTAATATCATACAGCCTTAGATACGTTTCATTGCATATTGTAGATGTTAGTAAATTTGGCGACATCGGCTGCTGTAGTTTGCGTTTGATTACAGGACAGTGTGGAACGGGCTTATGGTTCGAGTTTTTACTAGCTTTTGTCTCGATATCGTCCTCTTTCTTCAGAAAACCTTCTTAAGAGGTAGTGCGTATATATGTCTGATAAAAGTTTAAGAATTTTTAATTCACCCTGAGGGGAATATTACTTTTTCGGGCGATAGAGTGTGGCGTAGTTTATGGCTTGACTGTGGATGGGTTGGATTTTGCCTAAAGTCAAGATTTTGGATTTGTAACTTGCCACGTGCAGTGTATTCTGGAACCAAGTACGCCGTTTCCTTCTTCGAGGAATGTCTGTAGAAGAGAGCGTTTGCTCCCCAATTCGTCAGTACCATCGAAAAACCCTAAGTAGTTAGGTAAATAAATATACATATCTTATATTTTGTACATACTCATTTATTTTCTGTACAGAGGGGATTTATTTTATCAGAGTATAAGTTATTTCATTATAGTTTAACTAACGGGTCTCAGGGAGAATTGAAATACTGCAAAATGCTGCTATATAGAGAATGTTACTTTCGAAAATGTATTAATTTTTGCACGTAAATCACGCAATATCATCAAACAAAAGATAATTTAGGCCTGGAACAGGCAAAGCATGATTTATTTATACTCATTATTTTTACAAGAAGTAATATTCTGGGGAAAATAAGCGTATTGAATGATAGTTCATGATACCGTTCTCGTATCGTATTGTCGTCGAACACTCATAGCTGTTTCTTTGTCTTATGGGCACCCGTATTGTATAATAGGGTTTAATAATGTATAAAGTTGTATATAATCTTTGATAAATTTCATTTCTACTTTAAATTTTGCTTATAAGAACTTGTAAAGTCATACATAAGCTTTGTAAATTTAGATTTCATATTAATGTCATAAATGGACAAGCTTTGTTCTTGCCTGAGGGTCTAAACTCTTAAAAGAGCAGACAGTGGTTATATTATTAGTCAGTTTTCTTAGTATTTGATGTCTATCACGATATGATATTGGTTATATTATGGCCTTCGCATTTTGGCAAGACGACTAATATTATTATTTTTAAATACTCTCATTATTATTTTTAAATACTCATTGAATTGGGAGTGTTCTGAAAGAGGAGCTGCTCGAAATTGCAGTAAGTGATTGCATACTTAGCGCTTGTTCTCTTTCAGGGTTTTTTTTTTCTTTGTACGGGAGCCAGTTTTCCGGGGAGTCATTTTTGTTGGAAGCCAATTTTACCAGGAGCTATTCTGGCTGGAGCTATTGTTGCTTGGAGTTGTGTAGCAAGCAAGCTATTGTTGTTTGGAGCGAGCTTGCTTGAAGAGAGATTGAGTAGCTAACCAAGGATCTGTCAGTCAGTACGATTGGATGTGGTTTATTGGTATCGACGGTAGCCATAGAGGTATGGGGATTGCCTCAAATACCACTGAGAGTTTATGGTCCCAAGGTGCATTGCTGAAGTCCGCGTGCAGAAAGCGTGATATCGGCGAAGACCAGTTAAGATAAGTTTAGGTTATAATGGTGATCTGTTTACCTAATGTTGTTGGCGTGTTATTAGTATTTTCCAGCGTGTAGTAAATTGCGTGTTTTTATTTCTTTCTGCGAAGTATTGATATAATCATTTTTGGAACTGATTAGGTGTAAGCAAAGCTTACCAATGCGTATAAAATAACTGCGATATTTACTAGTGTGATTCAATTAAGGCTCATAGTTTTTTTTTATGCTATATTTCATCATTCTTACAATTTAATTTATATTGTGGTAAATGATAAACATTGTCGTTCTGATTGACTAAATAACGGATTATAGTAATTTTACATAAAGGTATCCCATAAACTGAAATTTTAAGGTTTATTTATGTACAACTGCGACACATATACCATGGTACACGCGTAACGGAGTTAACAGTAATAAGTATTATCCTGATAACTTTAAATTATTAGTTGATGTGACGATATATATTTTATGCATATTGCGCTTATTTTTAATTAGTTGGAATTGTTTATTTTTGATCTTCCGTAATCATTTATTACGTCATACAGTTAACATCTGATATGATCTAGTTCAATATTCGTGAGCAAATATCAAGTTATTAATTGTTTTCCAATTGATCTCTTTTACCCGTTTTTTAATGTATATCATTTTGTTTATTGAAAGAAATATGACAACACGTCGTCTAATATAACGAACGCCAATAAATTTAAACCTGCACGAACGTGACCGTCTTTTATTTGCTCTGAAATGTCTCAATCCAACCAGTGTAGTTGATAGTAGTTGATTTTAAAACGCCCTTGCGTAGCGAATAATCGTCGATTTTGGATCGCCCTTATGGATTCTTAAGACCGAGGATCTTCCTGTTTGGATCTGCGGATTTGGATACTTCAAACTGGTGGCGCCCTGGTCAAAAGTAAGTAATTGACCCACTCCCACGCCGACGAGCAAGTCGGAGCACACATGTTGCGCTGGCCACATCCTTAAGGGTAGGTATCATCTGATTCATTATATCTCGCTAACACATTGAAAGGGTTTTACGCGCAACAACATTTCCAGCATTTGGAAAAATGCTTTCCAGAAAAGTCCCACCACGTTGAGCCCGCTGAAACATGGTTCGAAGGAGATCAACTTCCAGATTTTGTCAGCGATTTGCTCGAGGATCGTTCAGGTAATTTATTACATAAATTCCACTTTAAATATGCTGGGCTCAATTTAGAAATTTGAATTCTATTTTTACAGAAACCGATTCAGTACATGATGAAATTCAATCCCAAGAAGATGAAAATGATTCCATAGATGAAAATTATGGCGAAGATGATATTGAAGGATAAAACAAAAACGATATAAATATGAAAATATATTACTTTTACATTGCGTCAACAATCATTATTATTATTGTGATTTATCAAATTTATATTTTGCCTTAAACGAATGGAAAACAAATTAAAATTTCAATTATTATCTTATACTTTGCTATTTATTCATAAATGTCCCCATTCTTCCCATTATCCGACTTACGTCAATAAATATTGTTCCCGCGTAACTCAGATTAGCAAAAATGGACTTACCGATAAGTTGGTTTTTCTTTTCCTTCTCCTGTGCAGCTATGCTCGGGATAAGTATGGGTGAGGAAAAGGAAGGAAAAATGGGAATATACCGGGTTGAGTAACACTACCGAATAAATTATAGGTCGCTGAAATTAAACTTTACCGAGTTCCGTAATAATTTGTCAAATTATTCTTTTGATCACTGAATAACTCCGTATAGGCCAGAAATAAAATCGGTTCTAAACTGAAATTTTTGCCGAGTACTACTGCTTATAAAATGCCATGTTGTCATGTAAAAATAAATGTATTCCTTGCAATAAGAAACGGCACCAATATACCCCCGACCCTGAAAAACAGTTTTTCAGTCAAATTGAAAAGGAAAAGAAATATATTTCTACACCGAATTTCCAAGCATTTATCCGGAAGAATAACAAACAAAAGGAAATAAAGCAAAAAAATTCTAATTTTAAATGAATTTCCCAAAACAAAAAAATACTAGATAAATAAAATCAAACACCCAACACAAAGAACTAATAGCTTTATCACTATTACTGGGTAGGCAAAGGACAAATTCTTAACACCGACCGCGTATAAGTTCCCTTGTTTGTTTTTAAGGTAACATGTCTGACCACTCCATCCTTTCCAGGATGAACTTCAGCAATTACCGCTAGAGGCCAATGCAGAGGCGGCGCATTATCGGTTTTTAAAAGAACTACCGTTCCAGGCACAATATTTTTACCGGTTTCGGCCCATTTGTGACGGACTTGTAACGTATTAAGGTACTCTAATCGCCATCTTTTCCAAAAGTCCTGTAACATCCTGTCAATTAACTGAAATCTATCTAACCTACCCAACGGAATGCTTTCTAACTTTTCCGCGGGAAAACCCATTAAAGGGGTTAAAGTTAAAAAATGTGCGGGCGTCAAAGCCTCTGGTGCCGTTGGATCCGCAGACAAACGACACAAAGGGCGCGAGTTTAGCAAAGCCTCAACCTGTGTAAGTAACGTGTTAAATTCTTCATATGTTAACAACTGCTCGCCGATCACGCGATAAATGTGATTTTTTACAGCCTTTACGTTGCTCTCCCAAATCCCTCCTTTGTGTGGGCTTAATGGGCAGATATGTTTCCATTGCACTCCTTGAACTCCTAATTCGGTTTCTAACGCATTGAGATACTCCTTAGAGTTAACAAGTTCATTAATTTCGCGAAGAACTCGCTTTGCTCCTACAAACGCGGTACCGTTGTCCGAAAACATAGTTTTTACCGGTCCCCTTCGAGAAAGAAAACGTTTAAAAGCTTGCATAAAATGTGCTGTAGAGAGAGAGCTTACCAACTCCAAATGTATAGCCTTAACACTCATGCAGCAAAACAAACTAACATAGGCTTTGTAAACCGGAGCATTTTTCCTTTTACCCATTGTAATTTTAATAGGATCGAAATAATCTACCCCAGTATTCGAAAACGCTCTCGACTCTTGTACCCTCACCGCGGGCAAATCCCCCATTAAGGGTTCTAGATTTTTAGGTCTCAAACGAAAACACCGGTTACATTGGTAAGTTCTGCTACGAATTAAATTTCTTCCGCCTAAAATCCAATATTTATTACGCAAGATTGCTTCTAATAGTTGCGCACCCGTATGCAAGTTGATTTGATGATAGTAGTCAACTATTTTTTCCGTTAACAACCCTTTTCCTGGTAAAATTAACGGGTGTTTTCTATAAAAACTTAAATTCGAATTAGCAATGCGACCCCCGACCCTCAGCAATCCATCTTGCATAAAGGGGTGAAGTCGCCTTATTTTAGTGGAACATGGTTGGTTTTGATTTAGTCGTGCGATATCCGAGCCAAAAAAAATCTGTTGAACTAACTTTATTAAGAGAAATTCTGCCTTTTGTAAATCACTAGCTAAAATGACATTTCCTTTAGGAAGGATTTTTAAAAATCTTAAACCAAACACGGTAATTCGCAAAATTTTTAGCCAAGAAGAAACCCTTTCTAACATTTGTAAAAGAGGGTGAGGTTCAAAGTTTTCCTCACTTGGAGTCAAAACGTGAAAAGTTTGTTCAATCGTTTCGAAAGGTTGATTCGAAAAACATGGCCATTCATTTTCCGGTAATTTTATCAAAGAGGGCCCAACTAACCACATAGGATGATTGATCAACTGACTAGGAGTAAGTCCCCTGGATAAACAATCCGCTGGATTCTGAATGCCATCCGTATGATGCCACGAAATATTGGGCACATTTTCCTTTATTTGCGCGATTCGATTAGCGACGAAAATATCTCTTACATATGAAGTCCTCAACCAGCTAATAACCGTAGAAGAATCGGAAAACGCCAAAATTTTTGAGATAAGAATTCGCGGGGTATAAGTTTCAATTACGTGTTTGACTAGCTTTGATAATAAATGAGCGGCAAGTAGCTCTAACCGAGGAACCGTTAAACTTTTAGCTGAAGAAACCTTGGATTTAGCAGAAATAATATTTACATTTATCTCATTTCGTTCCCGAGATATAGTATGAGCATATAACACCGCACCATATCCATCTAAACTTGCATCCGCAAACGCAAAAATAATTACTGGTTGCTGACTAATGATTCCGATATGCCGTGGAACTCTAAAATTTCCTGATTCCTCCCACTCCGCCCGTAACTCTGCCCAAGTCTGAATAATATTTTTTGGAGGGGTTTCGTCCCAATTTAATTTTAGTAGCCATAATTTTTTTACGATTACCTTTAAATATAAAATGAATGGCGCTAACAAACCGATTGGGTCGTAACATTGTGCTATGGCCGATAGCATGGTTCGTTTGCTACATTTTTCTCCGGGAATTTTGACTCGAAAACTCAAAAAGTCACTCTGGGAATCCCACTGGATACCTAAAATTTTCGTGTCTGTTTTAAATAACACCGTGTCGGAAAGTCGATTTTCTAGAGGTATATTTTGCATCAAGAGGTTTGAATTTGACGACCATTTGACCAGGTCAAAACCGCCCGCTTTAAATAAGCTTACAGTCTCATAGTATAGACGCGTAGCTTCCTTTTCCGAGTCTATGCTGCTGCAAAAATCATCCATATAAAGATCACGTGATATGCTCTTGGCTGCTAAGGGGAAATTCTCATTTTCATCCTTAGCCAATTGCTGAACCGTTCTTAAAGCTAAATACGGTGACGCCTTTAATCCGAACGCGACTACCCGTAATTCGTATGTTTCAATACTTTGCTCTGGACTGAACCGCCATAAAATGCGCTGGAAACGCCAATGGTCTGGTGTGACGTTAATCTGTCTATACATTTGCCGCAGATCTGAAGTCATGGCTACTCTAAATTACCGAAAATTTAACAATAAAGTACAGATATCCGTTTGCAATTTTGGACCGCTGTATAAAATATCGTTTAAAGAAACGTCATTATCAGAGGGTGCACTGGCATCTAAAACCACCCTCACCGGCGTACTCGTGCTGCTCAATTTAATTACTGGATGATGTGCAATGTAATAGGAGATATTGTCTTTTTTGTCCGACTGTACTAAACCCATGTGACCTTGTTCAATAAAATCTTGCATTGCTTTATTATATTCTAAACGTAAATTTGGGTCTTTAGCCAATCTTTTCTCTAATGACAACAATCTAATGTGCGCACCAGCCTGCGAATCCCCTAAATTTTCCGGTGAAAGTTTAAAAGGCAAACTTACGGTATAACGACCATTTCTTTCTCTTTTATAGGTACTCGAAAAAATTTGTTCGCACTCAGCTTCTTCAGGTAAAACCAGCGCCCTGTTTGGTACTTGTTCAACTTCCCATAACTTCATAAGAAGTTGTTCAATTGATTGTTCTTCCCGAAGCGTCAAAAATACCGATGGAATTGATGATTGCAAGACCGGAATTTTTCCCATGACAACATAACCGAAAGAAGTTTGAACAGCAATCGGAGAACCCGATCTCCCCGTGATCCTATTTTTTCCCAAAATGTCGGCAAATAATTCCACCCCAAGAATACCATGCACCTCCCCGGGATGATTGAAGTTATCGTCCGCTAACAAGATATTGGTTAAATCTGGCAATGCGCCTTTATCCACCGGAACCTTTGGTAGCCGATCCGTTATTTTGTCCACCACAAGGGCATCAATCATATAAGTAATTTTTGAGTTGTAGCGTGAAGCTATCCGAAGCGCCGTCATGCCTCGTACCGTCTGACTGCTACAGCCTAAGCCCTGCACTGAAGAATAATATTTAGAAATTTTTAAACCTAGTTTTTTACAACATTCGACCGTCAACAAATTGACTTCGCTACCTGAATCTAAAATAAATCTAGCCGTGCTATTAGGGATAGCGCTGTTTACTACTGAAATTACAACTGTAGACAGCAATGACGAAAAATTCAAATTATTAATTTTACTATTTAAAGTACTGCATAGAACATTATTAGATATTTCTTGCCCGTCGCCGTCGTCAGGAATTTGACCGATGTTTAGACCTGGGCCATACTTATCTGACTCACTTTTGTTTTCTAAATTCACTTCCGTCCTCCACGTGTGAAGCAAAAAATGATGCTTTTTTGAGCAAACAGAACAAGTCCTATCCGAAGAACAAGATCTCACCCCGTGGCTCCCAGACAATTATTATCGCGTACCGTTTCATATCTTTTAAATGGCAAAAGGGCTTTAAACTTATCACATCGACCTACATAATGACCCGTTTTTTGGCAAAATGCACAAGTGTTTTTAGTGTTTTTATTTTTACTGATTAAAAATAATTTTGACGTTTTATTATTCGTAAAACCACCACTCGGGGAAGGTTTGTTCAGATGCAATATTTTTGACTGCTTTTTCAGGAAATTAATTAAATTGGAATAAGTTGGGATGTCCGTATTTCCTTGGCTAACCTCAAAAGCACGTACTGTATCATGGTCCAACTTGGTTAAAGCTTGGTACAACAAAATAAAATCCGCTAAATCCGGCAAATTTATTTTTTTGAGAGCTGAAATCGCCACATCAAAGCGTTCTAAAAATACATTTAAATTTTTTTCCGATTCCGTGTTCACGGGTCTAAAATCCTAAATTTGTTGCAAATAACTATTTGCTAAATAACGCTTATTTTCATATTTATCCACAAGAGCCTTATAGATTATATCATAATTATCCGCCGTAAGAGAAAGGCCTGCACAAACGCCTAAGGCTGGGCCGCGTAAATGTCCGGCTAAAAAATGGATTTTATCGAGGTCTGTCAAAACCGTGTTATTATGTATCATACTTTTATATAAAGAATGGAAAGTTTCCCATTGGCGTATTTCGCCAGAAAACTCCGGTAATTCAATTTTCGGTAACTGTGGCCTATTATCTGTCACCGTTACTATTTGTGTTGTAGGTATAGACGAACCTTGATATGCTTTTTCCAAATTTAAATTTTTCGCCGCTAAATGAATATGACCACAAAGGTCGTTTATGGTAGAGATTACTTTATAATCGGGTGAAAAATCTTCCTTCATTTCAAATCCAACCGCATTAATTTCATCCAATACTTTCATTATGTCGTGTTTTGTGCTATCCAATGTAAGGTACATGGCCCTAAACTTCTTTTTGTTTGAATCCCTGCTTAAATCTTTAGATACATCATACAATGATTGTAAAATGGAAAAAAGAGACTCCTTTTTTGCCGTAAGCATTTTAAATTGGCTCTCCGCCGTAGTCATATTATTTGCAATTTATACCGTTTTACAAAAAAATATTCAAACAATATCAATATATTTAATATCTACCCAAATAAAATATTTGCCCGAATTCGGTGTAGGATTTCAACGTGACTTCGACAATCCTTTATTTTAAATATATATTTCTTTTGACTGAAAACCGCCTTTTTTCAGAGACAAAAAAATATAAAAATTCGTAATAAAGATCCGCTGCTTTTCCACTACAACCCGACCGATTAAGTGAAAACCGATTTTACTAGAATAACTTGACAAACTTTAAAAAATTTACAAATTTGAAGCCCGATATTTTGCACAAGCCGACAACCCTGCAAAATATGAAATTCCGTGCGAAAGATTTTAGAGTTTTTTGTTTTGATACAAAAAGAACAACGATAAAATTGCACTGAAAGAAAACCGTTTATTTATATAAAACTAGAAAAATATATAATTCGCTGGTAATATCCGGCTCGAAGGACCAAATGTTCCCGCGTAACTCAGATTAGCAAAAATGGACTTACCGATAAGTTGGTTTTTCTTTTCCTTCTCCTGTGCAGCTATACTCGGGATAAGTAGGGGTGAGGAAAAGGAAGGAAAAATGGGAATATACCGGGTTGAGTAACACTACCGAATAAATTATAGGTCGCTGAAATTAAACTTTACCGAGTTCCGTAATAATTTGTCAAATTATTCTTTTGATCACTGAATAACTCCGTATAGGCCAAAAATAAAATCGGTTCTAAACTGAAATTTTTGCCGAGTACTACTGCTTATAAAATGCCATGTTGTCATGTAAAAATAAATTTATTCCTTGCAATAAGAAACGGCACCAACAAATATGTTTGTTCCTATAATTATATCAGCTTCTATATGCATAATAGTATATTCAATTGTATGCAGATTAATAAAGGTAAGTGTAAGTACTATGCATACGTATGCTCGAGCTGTAGCGTAATCTGTCGGTCGGCTACGGCTGTAGGTAAGGTTTCGCTGTCTGCCGGGATGTTATAACCGGAGAAAACGTTTGCCGCAATAAATATAGGCTTATAATTCTATCATAAATAACATATTAAAATTTCAGATTTGTTAAAAAAGTTTTAAAATTTAATTTTTTTGACATTTTCAGAAGTATCTGCCATGACCTCACAACCGTCCTAATCGTCTGCCATTGTTACTTTTTATTAATAATGATAGTATATATTAAAATATCCAAATGGCAGCTTCGCAGATATACTTTCGAAGTTAGTCTGATATTTACCCCTGTCACACCCTTAATGACTCCATACCTACCGCTGTTGAGCTTAGTTAATCCTGATTTCATGCATAGTAGGTAGGTAAGAGAGAGTGACTGCACCAAATTATGATTTTGGTAAATTACTTATAGTCTGCCGGCCACTGGCTCTTAAACTATTACTGACATGGGTGCAGTAAGTTTACATCTAGTTTGCAAAGGTTTCCGTGCATTAGTCATATCTAGTGAGGGTTTGCTGAAACAATCCGACTTTTGACTGATGACAGCGGCTTCCTTGAATTTCCTTTTACTCCAGTGTTGTTCTCGGTGGACAATTGTTGATTTTGGCCCCAACACACAGCCGAACGAAAACGAATATTCCTAAAGACACAGTTGTGAAATTTTGGTCAGTTAGTAAGATGGTTCCCGCGAATCTACCGAGGTAGTCAATTGACACCAGTCTTAAACTGATCGATAGCTGTCAATACCAGCTTAATTTTTTTAAGTGGCAACCTATATAAATTTGACTTTAAGGATAAAACACCGGAACACTTCGATAGCGTGTTCTGACATCAGCAAGCTCTCAGTATTCACCTGAAGACGACTGGAGATACCAGTGGAAAAGTTGTGTGGATAAATAATCATGGATGTTATAATTAACAGAAAACATAAATAAATACAA